>JAECUM010030504.1:0-12565 GCA_016617855.1 Megalonaias nervosa | reverse complement strand
CAGATACAGTCCCACGGATGTCTGAGGAAGAAGAGGCAAGAGAAGTCTTTCAAACACCGTCAGCAGCTCAAATCCCAAGTAAGACTGCGGCATCCTTGTTGACCCCTTCAACTACACCACGAGAAGAACCTAAAGCTTCGGTTATAAAGATGATGTCCACTCCACCTTCGACAGGAGTGAAAAAGAAAGAAGGGAAAGCAGAAGTATAAAGGAAAAGAAGACCAAAGCCATTCCAGTCCGCCACCACCACCACAACTACCTTCGACTTCTACTCCCGTGGCACATCGGACACGTAAAGCCGTTTCCAAACCACACCCTCGTCCCATTCAGAGTACCATCAGCGAAGCGTGCATCACTTTTTAAAAATGGAGAAGGTGTTAGCCAGCATTTACTACGATCCATCCCATCCTGGAAGTTATGGAGGAGTTCAGAAATTGTATCGTGTTGCCAAAACTCGACTGAAAAGTGTTCGTTTACCTCAATTGCAACGCTGGTTACAAGAACAAGCCACGTACACCTTACACAAACCCATTCGACGAAAGTTTTCCAGAAGTCGCACCCGAGTGGAGAGCATCGGTCATCAATGACAAGCCGATTTAGCCGATGTCTCTCATTTGGCCACCTACAATCGTGGTTACAAATATTTGTTTTGTGTCATCGACGTCTTTTCCAAATTTGCTTGGTTCGTGCCATTGACTTCCAAATCGAGTAGTGAGTTAGTGCGAGCCTTCAAACTGGTGTTGAAACAAAGTGTGCGTCATCCTCTTCGATGGCAAACCGACAAAGGCACCTAATGTCTGAACCAAGCTTTCCAAAAGGAATTGAAGAAACGTGACATATATTTTTTCACCACCGAGAATCCCGAAACCAAAGCCAGCATCGTGGAACGTTTTCAACGCACCTTGAAAGAACGCATGTGAAAATATTTTACGCATCAACACATTCTCAAGTACATCGACGTCTTGCCACACCTCGTCCAATCGTACAACCAATCTTACCATCGGAGCATCGGGCGTGCCCCCCCCCCCCCAAAGAAGTGACTACCTACAACGATGTGACCGTCCTCGAGCGCCTGTTTGGTACGTCCCCAACAGTGGCTGTCCCCAGGAAAGGTGCAGTTTTGGCACCAGGTGATTGGGTGCGCATTGGCAAAACCAAACGCACTTTCGACAAAGGTTACTTACCCAACTGGACCACTGAATTGGTTCGTGTCACCGAAAGTGTGCGTGGCGGTCATCCTCCTGTCTATAAAGACATGAACGGGGAGGTGTTAAAAGGAACGTTTTACTTGTCCGAGTTACAACGTGTGACCAAAAAAGAAGACGACGTGTACCAGATCGAAAGCATTCCCGATCGAAGAACCCGAAAAGTGGGAAAACGACTTGTCAAAGAAGTCAAAGTACGTTGGAAAGGAAATCCTCCCAGTTTTGACTCTTGGATCGACGTTTCGGAACCCATCGACTATAAAAAGAAGTGATCATCATGCCCTTCAACACAGCCTTAGCTACCGCAGTGACCACTCCATCCCCTAGTTCTTCTCTGCAAGATCTACGAAAGCAACCCTTGTGGGTGTGGCGTGGAGAACGTGTGCCTAAAACGCAAATCGTCTTTATCTGCCAAATCTTTGTGGTGTATTGTGTCATCAGTGCTGACATTGCCAATTTGAGTTTGCAACAATGAGACAAACAATTGTTGACCATTTTACTTAGCAGTTGCATTGGTTACCTTCTTCCCAATCCATCTCTGAAATATTCCTCTAACCGAAACAACAAGGGGAGTCTTGCGTCCAACAGTCACCCTAACCATCCTCTTTTAGACACTCCTCTGACTTCCAGTGACTCCTCGGACACTAGAACTCTGGAATTATGAACAACCAATTTTACTTAACGTTACCCAGTGACAGTTTTATGGAGGTGTTTCCCAATAATACCTTATGCTGTTACACAGCCAAATTACCTCAGGCCATCCAATTGGATCATGAAGAACACTGGGAAGTGGCTTTAGTAGAAATGATTCACCCTACACAAATCAAAATCATTGTCGAAAATCAAAACAAGTTCATGACGAGCAACATTACTATAAAAGAAGATCTGGGACAAAATATTCCATTCACCAAAGGGAAAGTCACAGTGAAACTCCAATTTAGAAAACTATTACTCTAACCTTTTGTCAGTCATGTATCCTGTATACCGAGGAGTCGCTCGAAAATGATGACATGGTTTAGGAGATATGCTAAAATCAGCCTTACGTTCGGTGGCTCCCGTTTTGAAACCGATGGTGACACGGGGATTGCACGCCTTGAAAGATGCTGCGTTGACGCACGGCAAAGAATTTCTCCAAAATGTCATCATCGACAAACAAAATCCTAAAGAAGCTTTCTTCAGAGCAGGCAAAAATGTCTTGCTTCAAACGGGCAAAGACATTTTGGGCCGGCGACAAACTCCTATAAATGCTCTGGGCGATGCCGAGTCAGACATTCTTGCTTCCCTGACGCCACAGCAAGGACAAGGCAGAACAAAACGACGATGACACCCCTTCAGAGGACTTCATACCTCTAGAACTAGAAAGACTAAGAAAATAAAACCGTTCCAGAGTTAGACGTTTTTGATTATTAAATCAGAGAAAATGATGCACCGAGAGTCTTTCGCCTGTTCCAAGTCGGAACTGGATCTGTTTGCCATGCCACCCACCATGATGACGATGCATGAATAGCAATGGGTAGAATATCATCCCGTCTCCTCTTTGACGGATTCAGCTCCCATCGAGTTTGAAATAAAAGGACAACCCGAAGATTACATCGATCTGAATATCAGTTACTTGTACCTGAAACTCAAAGTGAACAAAACGGACAACACCAATCCAGGAGCTGATGCCAGAGTAGCTCCCGTCAACAATTTCATGCATTCCTTGTTCAGCGAAGTGGATTTGTACCTGAATAACAAACTACTCAGCAGTAGCATGGATACTTACCCTTACCGAGCGTACCTAGAAAATCTCTTGACGAACGGAAAAGAGGCCAAGAACACTCATCTGGATGCTTGCGTGGTATGGAAACCTGACACCTCAGGTGAGGACACGTTTAACGACACGACCCTGACAACCGATGACAATCCTCAGAGTGTAGGTTTTAACGATCGTCGAGAGAAAATCCTGCAAGGTCGTAGTTTAGAACTGATCGATCGTTTGCATTTGGACATGTGGTTGCAAGAAAAGTATCTGCTGAACGGAGTGGATATTTGCCTGAGACTCGAGCTCAGCAGTGTCGCTTTCCATTTGATGGCTCATACCAACGAGTACAAAATCATCATCCAAGAAGCCAAACTTTACGTGCGCCACGTAGAAGTGTTACCTAAAGCGGGAAACGACATCAGTCACACATTGAGCAGATCGACCGCCAAGTATCCGATACGACGCGTAGAAGTGAGAACGTTCACCATTGCTGCTGGACTCCGATCAGAGATTGAAGATCATCTGTTCCAAGGACAGTTGCCCAAACGTTGAATCGTTGGTATCGTAATCAACGCAGCCCTCAACGGAGCCCACGATCAAAATCCTTTCCAGTTTAAGCACTACAAAGTGTCCAAGATCAAAGTCAGTCGCGATGGGAAGACCTTGTGTATCAGACCCTTCGAACCTAACTTTACCCAGAAAAATCACTTGAGATCGTACTTGTCCCTGTACGAATCTACCGCACAAATAGGAACCAACACCAGTCACGGTATTTCGTACGAAGATTATGTAGGAGGTTACAATTTGTGGACCTCTGATTTCACTCCAGACCAAGGCAGCGACGAGGGACATTTCCACCCTATAAAATCTGGTCAACTGCGTGTGGAACTTCAGTTTGCAGAAGCTCTCACCGAGACGGTCAACGTCATCTTGTATGCCGAATTCGACATTACCATCGAAATCAACAGTTTGAGAGAAGTCATTCTAGACTATTAGAAACAATGGAAGACTCCTATCCCTCACTGAACGATAGAGAATCCTTGGAAATGGAATGGGAGGATAGCGTGAAAACAGAACCCCAAGACCAAGACAAAGAGGACAAGGTAGTAGTCAAGTCCAGATGGTCAGAACATGAACAACATTTAGTGTCCTGTTTTGCTAAACACTCAGCGGATAAAATTACGGAATTGACAAAGAGATTGTTGTGGATGTCAAAACGATCATCCCAGTCAAATTCAGCACGATAAGTGTTTGATGATGAGTGAAGAAGAAAAATTGGACGAGGATCTGGACGAAGTTTGGAGTCTCATCTCGGAAGAAGCAGTGTTGCATGAGTGGTATAAAGGCTTGCGTGATCATTCCTGCCCTCCATTGACTACTCTGGAAATCTATCGCATCGACGCTTTCTTAGCCCAGAGTTGGGAGACAAGGCGAAGAAACGGCTACTTGACAGAGCTTTTCAAACAAAAGGTCAGAATTGAATTGATGACTTATCATTACCTGTGAAAAAAAAAAAAAACACAACAAATCAAAAAAAATGGATACCTGGGAACTTTATTACCTTTTGAACAACAGTTCGTATACTGCTTCTGGGAATCCTATCGTGTGCGCTAAAGATGAACTACCTCATCTCAAACCTCAAGACCATCAAGCTTATGTCATCAACACGGACGACAGTAATCTCCCAGGAACTCACTGGGTTGCCGTCTACTTCCCTCAAGAGGATTGTGTGTAATAATTTGATTCGTATGGATTACCCCCTTTGGAAGACGATATCATTGACTTTATGAGAAGAAATGCCCAGACGACACGATACAATAATATGAAATTACAAGGCACAGATTCCATGGTGTGTGGAAAATATTGTGTGTATTTTCTTCATCAATGCAGTCTTGGATATTCTTTAGAACATTTAGTGACTTATATTGATCGTAACTCTTCTAGAAACGATGATAACGTAGATCGATGGTTTTGTGATCATTATGGCTATCTTTTGTCTTTAGCTAAGAAACGTAGTGTACATCAATGGCCTCATGACTTCCATCAGTGGAAATTTCACATGATTTCACAACGTTGTCAACCTTGTCAAAAATAATTTGTTTGCTGTTATTGTTACTTGTTAATTGTTAGTGGTTGATTGTTGGTTGAATAAAAAATGTGTTTTTGAAAGAAAAAAAATGTGTCTGTCGTTTGTTTTAAAAAAAGACTGTGAAAATATGCTCTTTGAATTCTCTCTATCCCTCACCATGACATTCGCTATCATAACGTTCGAACTAAAAAAAAAAAAATAAACAAGTAAGGATGTTTTCTATCGCGTCCATATAAAGCGGGTTGGTCTCTAGTCTGGCCATCCACTGTTGACTCGACAACCTATGAAGATGCCTCCTAGACTAGCCAAGCTGAACGAAGCTTACGTCAATTTACATCATTTCAGGCTAAACCTCATACCTAAACCTGAAGAGTTATAAAATATCAGGACGTTAGCAATAGCCCAAGACCTGATGGGAGAGGTCTTCAGAGAGGAAATCAAGAAAGAACAAGAAGAATGGACAGAGAAGTACAGACTTCAGAAGCAGAGAGAACAGCAAAATCAGCAGAAGCAGCAACAGCAGCAGCAGCAGCAAGAACCAGACAGAGGTTTTGTCGACTGCCGTGTGGACACCAAAGAGTTCTCCTTCTCTTTCCGCAGAAGCAGGCCGTTTCGTATTGAAAAGCCTGTTGCCAGACGTGGACGCAATCTTAGACAGGAAGAAAAGATTGCCATCACTCTCTGTCAACAAAAAACAGCCCTTTTCAGGGCTACCCCCAATACTCTAGAAATGACATACTAATTCAAATTTCGAAAACAAATTTCTGTGTGTGTGTGTGTGTGTGTGTGTGTGTGTGTGTGTGTGTGTGTGTGTGTATGTTTAAAAAAGAAGTGTCTATAAGCATTTACTTTCTCTGTCTTGTCAAATAGTGCATGTATGTGTTTGTAAGTAAAAAAGTCAACGTGAGTGCTTCTTTTAGGTCAGCGCGTTTGATGTGATAGTAAGTTTTGGTGCCAGGGGATGTTTACCTTCACGTCCGTGCTCCAGGGATATAAAGCGACGCGCTCGTCAGTCTGGCTACCCATCGTTGACGTATCAACACTGAAGATGAGCAGCAGAATTGCTAAGCTTTTAGAACTTCAAATGCACCTGGAGTATGCCAGGCGTCTCCTGGATGAGCTGGCTATGGAGGCCGTTGCAGAAGAAGCCAGGTTGAAAGAAGCGGAGGAAAAAAAGAAGAATGAAGAGGAGAAAGAAAAGAAAAGAGGAATCCTGCCTCACCTCATCATGAGACCTGTGTGTGAGGTGAAGCCAATGATAAGTACACCTGCACAACCAGTACCGCCTCCTCAAGCACAGCCACAGCCACAACAACAACAACGTCAGCCACAACCTCTACCAAGAGCCGCTGTCCTCCAGACAGAAAATTGGGAACAGGAAGCACTGGAGGAATTGGAGAGACAGCGGCAAGAGTAGGAGCCACAGAGACCCCATCGTCCGCGAGTCTGGCATAGGAGAAGACAGAGGGATCAAGTCTTCACTATCCCTCAAAGTGAAAACTGGGATGATGGGGCCACTCAAGCCCCGTCTGCGCTCAGAACCATACGCATCAATTGGGAGAATGACTGGAGCCGGCGATGCGTGTGTGGTGCCCGCCCTGGGAGATGTCATCATTAACCAGGTGCATTTGGAGTTCTAAAAAGAAACAGAACTTCTCAGGGCTAACCAGATCTCTAGAAAAGATAGACTATTCATTTTGCCAATTTGTGTGAATGTGAAGTAGTGTGACTATAAACAATCACTTCTTTACTGATGTGTGTGTGTGTTTGTTTGCGTTCGCGTTCGTGTATGTGGAAAGTAAATATGGTGTGTTTTATGCATTCTCGTCTGTTTGTGTGGATAGTAGGTATGGTGTGTTTAATGCATTCTCGTCCGTTTGTGTGGATAGTAGGTATGGTGTGTTTTATGCATTCTCGTCCGTTTGTGTGGATAGTAGGTATGGTGTGTTTTATGCATTCGCGTCCGTTTGTGTGGATAGTATATATATGTGTTTTATGTATTCTCGTTCTTTGGTGTGGATAGTATATAGGTGTGTGTTTTATGTATTCTAGTTCGTTGGTGTGGATAGTAGGTATGGTGTGTTTTATGCATTCGCGTCCGTTTGTGTGGATAGTATAATGTGTGTGTTTTATGCATTCGCGTCCGTTGGTGTGGATAGTATATTGTGCGAAGTGAGTGTAAGGGATGTTTTCGTTCACGTCCGTGCTTAACGTATATAACGCAGAACGCTAGTCAGACTGGCTACCCGCGTTGACTAGTCAACACAAGATGGAATTGTTTAACCAGTAAAGACAGTTATTTTTTGATGATGGATGCAGCCTACGTGGTGGAAAGACTTGAAAAAGAATGGAGCTATCCAGACAGCCAAGACTTTGTGACCAGTCAAGTCACTAGCCTGAATGTAGCCAGGAATCAGGTGGCAGGAATGATAGAAAAGGAGGTGGAAAAAATAAGAGGATTCAAAAAGCCAAAATATGTAAGAGTGGGGACATTGAAGGACGCCCTTGATAATGTCATCCAGGTGAGGTGTTTTTTAGAAGACCAAGCAAATTTTACTGAGTGGTCTTTTGTCTTGTGGGGATTACAACAATTTAAAAAAAAGCAGAAGACAAGATGAAAAACGTAACGGAAGAAGAGGTAAAGAAAATGAAAGACATCTGGACAAAAGAGAGAAAGGAAAAAGAAAACCAAAAGAGTAAAGAAGAGTTTGAAAGATTAAACAGGATGAAAATGCAGGAAAAATTTAGAGCTATGGAACATCCAGACTGGATACCAGAAGAAGAAAATAAGAAGAAGAAGAAAGGAATCATTAAAAAATTAAGAAGCTGGTGGAAGAACTGTCTTTCATATGCCTCGAAAAGATATTTATTCAAACATTTGCCTATCTATGTGTGTTATCTATATGTTTATCTATGTCTCTGTCTCTCTATCGTATTTGTCCGTCCCTAGAGTGGTAGCTGCGCGTATTCAGGTCAGTCCCTTGCTACATTTTTGCAATTGTCCAGTACCGTGACGACATGCCACCTGTACCATTCCCATTGTCCCTATACAAAATTCCCATTGTCCGTAGAGTGTCCCAGGCTGATTTTTTGTCCGTAGAAATCTTGTCCGTAGGGTACAAAACAGTGTCCCGTAATGCTAATTCCCATTGTCCGAAGGGTATTCCACATTAACTACTCACCCAATAGCTTGTAATTACTGTTATAACAATGAAATATCCGGGATATAATTTGCGCTTACATAACTTTACATAAAATAACAAATGTCATCATGGCCCATCGTTTTCTAGGTCAATATAAAATATCTTCCAGCATCCGCAACAAGCTGAAATAAATTAGTTGAAACATAACAAATTTGAAGGTTTCATTCCTGTAGAAATAGTCATGTAAAGTTTTGCAAACACAACTGTTTTTCTGCTTTATTTGTCTTGTCTATGTTTTGTATTTGCCTTTGAAAAAGACTCATTAAGACTCGAAAGTGCTCATGGTTAGTTAGATATCGTCCGGGATATATGAATTTTGGTAAAATATTTCAGAAAATTGTTTTTTGAAATTTAAATTCCCCTAGTTTTTAAATCCCAAGTACTATTTTACATTTTGTTTGAATCTTTAGTGAAAACAACAGGCTTTCATTCACAGTGTCATCAAAAGTGGAAACTATTCTTTCTAGTCCAACTCAAGAGCATTTGGATAGTCTGAAAAAAAATGAGTTGCTTGAACTTGCCAGAAAGTACAATCTTTCTGAAACAAAATCTTCCTTAACGAAACAAGAAATTAAACAAAATTTGATTCAATATTTGGTAGAGAAGAATGTTTTTGATAACAGTGTTTTGGCTACGGTCAGTAAGTCGGTATCGGACTCTGACATAACAGTAATGGAATTAAAATGAAATACAAGATGGAATTGGTGTTAAGGAAGCTGAAGCTTCAGAAAGAGGAAAAAGAAACAATTGCAGGTGCAATTTGAAGAGAAACAATTGCAGTTACAGTTTGAAAAAAAGGAGGGAGAGAGAGAAAGACAGGAGAGGGAGAAAGATAAACAGTTACAATTTAAGAAAGAGGAGAGAGAGACAGAAGAGGGGGGAAGATAAACAAATGAAATTACAATTAGAAGAAAAGGAGAGAGAGACAGGAGAGGGAGAAAGATAGACAAATGCAGTTACAAAGAAAGAAGGATGAAAGGGAATTGCAAATTAGAATGATAAAAATGGAGCTGGCAAGGGAAAAGCACGATCCCACTTCACATTCAGATTCAAGTTTTGACATTACAAAAAATATTAGGTTAGTTCCCCCTATTAGCGCAAAAAAGTAGACAAATATTTTATTTATTTTGAAAAAGTTGCTGAAAATTTGAAATGGTCAAGGGAGCATTGGACTCAATTATTGCAATGTGTACTTTTTGGCAATGCCCGAAATATTTATGCATCCCTATCAGTACAACAGAGTTCTGACTATGATTTGGTTAAGGAGTGCATCTTAAGGGGTTATGCGTTAGCACTGAGGCTTATCGGCAAAAATTTAGAAACTATAAAAAAGAAGCTGGACAGACTTATGTTGAATGTGCTAGAGAAAAAGAGCAGTTATTTAAGAGATGGTGCTTAGCCAAGAAAGTTGAAAAAGAGCAGTTATTTAAGAGATGGTGCTTAGCCAAGAAAGTTGAACATGATTATGAAAGTCTTGAACAACTTGTGTTACTTGAAGGGCTCAAAAACTTTGTTCCTAATGACATTAAGAATTATCTTGAAGAGCACGAGATTGAAACCTTGGAAAATGCTGCTCTTGCTGCCGATGAGTATTCCTTAACTCATAAAGTTCCTGTTGTAGGCAAATCATTCACTCAGCAGTCTACTGGTAGAAAGGTATTTCAGCCCAATAAAACTCCTCCTAAAAATCAATCTGGCACAACCTCTAAAAATCAAGCTTCTGATAAGCTTGATTCAAAATCCCTGTCTATTCGTACGTGTACCTATTGCAAGAAAAAAAAAGGACACGTCATTTCTGATTGCTTCAAATTGAAATATATGTATCAGAATCAAGATAGACCTATCACAAATGTTCTTATTTCTAAGAGATCAAGGTCACGGTCATGTATTGAAAACAATACATTTGTTAGGTCTAATAAACCTCAGTCTGATTTTATTATGGAGAATTATGAACCATTCATGTCGAAGGGTTCTATATCACTCTTGGGTGATTCTATCCCTTTTAAAATTTTAAAGGATACAGGAGCTTCTCAGAGTCTTTTATTATCAGGCACTTTGCCTTTTCTGAGAAGTCCTGTTCTAATGAGTGTTCTCATTCAGGGAGTAGAGTGCGGCTTTGCTAATGTTCCTCTCCATTCTGTTAATTTGTCATCAGACTTAGTTTCAGGACCTGTGACAGTCGGAATAGTGTCTAATTTACCCGTTGAAGGCATTCATTTGTTGCTAGGCAACGACCTAGCTGGAGACAAGGTTGTGGTTAATCTACTTGTAACTGACAAGCCTTCTTTAGATCAGAAAGTTGATCCTATTGAAAAAGAAACCCCTGAGTTATACCCAGCTTGTGCAGATACCAGAGCTATGTCAAAGAAACCTCTTGAGAATGATTTTGATAAGGAAAGTATTCCTTTAGCTGACACATGTATTGGTCAGGCTTTTGATGAGGTCAGTTTCACTTCTAATTTGGATCAATCAAAAGGTATTGATCACAGTGATCCTCTTTTAGATGCTCATTCTCTTTTTTCTAATCAGGGTGATAAACGACAATTACTTGTTGTCGAACAGGAAAAAGGTCCTGAGATCTCCTGTTTGTTTCAGAGGGCCATTAGTGAAACTGAAGCCACTGAAGTACCTGTCTGTTATTTCATTAAAAATGGAATTCTTATGAGAAAATGGAGACCTCCCGAGGTACCTGCTAGTGATGAGTTGTCAGTGTACTATCAGATTCTAGTTCCAAAATCTTACAGACAGGAAATACTTAGTTTGGCCCATGAAACACCTCTGGCTGGTCTTTTGGGGATATATAAAACTTATCACAAGATCTTGACTCACTTTTTTGGCCAAAAATCAAATGTGATGTTTCTAAATTTTGTAGATCTTGTCATAATTGTCAAATGGTAGGAAAACCCAATCAGAAAATACCTAAGGCTCATCTGCAACCATTTTCTGCATTTGACGAACTATTCAGCATAATTATGGTAAATTGTGTTGGTTCCTTACCTAAGACCAAGTCAGGCAACAAATATTTGTTGACCATTATGTGTGCGTCAACAAGATTCCCAGAAGCAATTCCTTTGAGGAAGATTAAAACCAAAACTATAGTAAAGCTTTGATAAAGTTTTTTTTTTTTTTTTACTCAATTTGGCCTTCCCAAATCTGCCCAATCGGATCAAGGGTCAAATTTCATGTTTGGAATTTTCCAGCAAGCTATACACGAATTAGGCATTAAATAATTTAAATCTTCTGCCTACCACCCTGAGAGCCAAGGGGCCTTAGAAAGATTTCATCAGACTTTTAAGAATCTGATTCGGCCATATTGCTTTGATAAGAGCAAACATTGGGATGAATGCATTGATTTACTTTTTTTGTTGTTAGGGAGTCCGTTCAAGAATCTTTAGGATTCTGTCCCTTTGAACTAGTTTTCGGACATACTGTGCGTGGACCCTTGAAGTTGTTGAAAGAGAAACTTCTTTCAAATGAAGATACTGAGCCCAATCTTGTTGATTATGTTTCTGATTTTAACTACAAATTGTCAAAGGCTTGTGAGGTCGCATGAGCAAATCTGCGCTGTACTCAGTCCAGAATGAAATCAAGATCTGGTAAAAACTTAAGGGACAGGAGTTTTCAGCTTGGTGATAGAGTTCTAGCTCTCTTGCCCATTCCACAAAATCCCTTTCAGGCCAAGTATTATGGTCCATACACGGTTGAAAAGAAAGTAAATGATTTAAATTACATCATAAATACTCCTGGTAGGCGAAAACAAAAACAACTTTGCCTCATTAACATGTTAAAGGAGTGGATGGAAAGAGATTGCCACGTAAATAATACAATTAATTTAGTTGTACCTGTCCCACAAACTGAGGATTTAAGTGAAGAAATTCAATTGGAATCTGTTGATCTTGGAGCAACAAATCTTCGGAATTCGGAAATTATGAAAGATCTAGACCAGAAACTTTTACATTTGCAAGAACAAGAAAGGAATGAACTTAAGCAGTTATTATTCGAACATGAGCACTTGTTTTCGGATATTCCTACGAGGAGAAACAAAAGTTTTCATGACGTTGAAATTGTAGATTCCAAAAATGTGAAACAACACCCATACAGGATGAACCCTCTCAAACAGAAATACTTGAAAAAGGAAATTCAGTATTTGCTGGAGAACGATTTCATAGAGCCCAGTAAAAGTGATTGGAGTTCACGATGTATACTTGTTCCGAAACCGGATAAAACTTTCCGTATGTGCACTGATTATAGGAAGGTGAACAGTGTGACAAAAACAGATTCATTTCCATTACCAAGAATCGATGATTGTATTGATAAAATTGGA
>JAECUM010030503.1:0-16068 GCA_016617855.1 Megalonaias nervosa | reverse complement strand
AATCTGTACATTGGATAAAGATCATTATTAAACTTGAAAGATGCAAAACTCAGACTCTAGCTTAGAATCTGTACATTGGATAAAGATCATTATTAAACTTGAAAGATTCTCCTTCCTTTGAATCAGATTTGTGCATGCTAAATTTCAGTCAATAGCTTTGTGTCCAAAATATTAGAACAAGGATATTTTAGCTTGTCTTCGAGTTTAATACTTTTAAAGTTTTATTTTTTTTAATAAGAAGCTATATTAATACCAGAATTAATTGTAGAATTAAATACATCCATTTAATTAATTGTAGAATTAAATACATCTGTTTAATTAATTAACTAAATACATCTGTTTAATTAATTAATTAAATACATCTGTTTAATTCATTGTAGAATTAAATACATCTATATTAATACCAGAATTAATTGTAGAATTAAATACATCTGTTTAAGTTCCAATGTACTGTTAAGGGTTTACATTTTGTTGTGTTCCTTGGTTACTCTAAAATTGTAGGTCCATCTCAAATACTGGTTCCTGTTACTATTCACCATGTTAATATGTTTTATCCAAGGTAGGATCAGTTTTTAGTTTTTGGTAGTTGTTTAGTTATGTCAAAAATATTGCCTGATACTTGAAATAGTAAAAATATATCTAACTTTACATTACGGATAATACTGTTTTTTGTTTTATTTTTCAGCTGCAAACAAATAATAAGTGTATTGTAGAGCAAAGTGTGAGAATTTATTGAGAGTTCCTGTAAAATAAATGAAACTGGCAGCTTGAAATGTACCAGTGATAAGTTATTTAAAAATTGGTAAGACAAGTAGCAGACTAAAATGCAGTACAGTCTATATAACACAAAGCCCAATTACCGTGATTTATCAAAGAAATATAAAGATTCTTAAGTTTATGAAAAGTAGGATT
This sequence comes from Megalonaias nervosa, assembly GCA_016617855.1. Lineage (NCBI taxonomy): Eukaryota > Metazoa > Mollusca > Bivalvia > Unionida > Unionidae > Megalonaias > Megalonaias nervosa. The sequence goes on along the minus strand of JAECUM010030503.1, from coordinate 15,156 downwards.
GGCCTTTATCTGACAAAAGATGAAAGCAGCTTAAAGATACAACCACTTTTGGATTACAGGAGTCAACAGTCTTTGAACCAGAACCACTAAGCTTCCATGACAATTAGTCTAGATGTACTTGAAAACATGGGGCGTTTTCTTGCATTTGTCATAAGGTCTTAAACTTATATTTGCTTCATTTAATTGCTATGTAAACTTGAAATGAAAGGTCTTGTAATTTTTTTTTAGGAATTATATATATATATTACAGTTAAACATTAGATGTAATTGGAAAGTTAAATTATAAAACCCACTTGACATGTTCTAAATACAGATGCAATTAAAAAGCAATTCATTGGGCAGAAAATGTGTTATAATTTTCAAAGGTAACTGGTACATAATCACTTTTTACGAAGTAGTTTTTTTTTTCTTGAACACTTTCCTGATGAACAAATTTCCTGATATCTCAAAACCTTTGTGTAGTCTAGGTTTTATTTTACGTGTTTTTCTGAGTCTTGAAACAAAGCTTGGGGATGTTAAGGCTCATGGTCATTTTGAATGAAAATAAAATAAAATGAACCATCTAATTTTGCTGACTGTTTTATGGTTATTACTTGACTGCTGTTGGTAATTCAAGGAGAAGAACAAAATTTCAGCATGTCTTGAATTTTGGTATAATGTAAGATTTTCAAGTTTTAGAAACTGTTTTCTCTTCTCCATTGTGTTTGTGCTGAAAACAATGTTTATGAAAATGACAATCATAGACTGTATGTACTCGCTTATATTTCAGATTAAACTGCAAACAACATAGACCCTGTTCTGCCATTGTATAATGTGCCAGCATATCAGGGTCTGTGTTGTGTGTTGCTCTGATTAGTCCTAATACACTGCATAGACCCAGATCTCCTAGCATATTATGTGACAGCCTGTCTAGGTCTGTGCAGTTTGTAGTTGGATTCAACTTATAATGCAAGTATATATGGTCTTAATTGTGTATATGTTATTAGCTATCCTGGTCATAAACCACAACTTGTGTGCTTTTTTTTGTCTCATCTTCCATTAGCACAGATTTTTTAAAATATATACTCCTCCTAAACTATTTGAAGGATTGCCATAAAACTTTACACATTTATTAAACCCATGATCTAGTTGGTCATAAATGAAAATTATGCCAGTTAGACATTTAGCATGACTGCAACAGCAGTCATCTAAAATGGATGGTTATATCAACATGGGGTTCTTACCAAAAGACATCTTATGACATCGATTTGGTCCTAATTGAAATTGTTTCTGATCTGACATTCAACAAGGCTGCCATGGCACCATCTTAAAATTCTCGTTATCACAACTCCTTCCTAATGGAAAGTCAGTGATATGGGGTTTCACTTTTTTTTAATGAATGAGCTTTACAGTATGGGGTTTTCAGTGAAAAATTTCTTATAATGTCTGGTTGGTCATAAATTAAATCAGTGCCAATCTGACACCACAGTTGCCATCTTGAAAATCCTAGTATCGTTCCTTCTTACAGTTGGCTGTTATACCAAAATTTACCAGAAGATTTTGTATCCAATGTAGCCACCTGGCTGCCATCTTGAAAATCATGTTATGCTGACTCCTCAAAAATGGAAAGTCAGTATTAACATGTTTTTCTTCAAAAGACTTATAGTATCTTCCTGGTCATAAAGTAAAATGATGCTGATGCTGATATACATCCAATATGGCACCTTGAAAATCTTGTTTTCTGGCACTCCTCATAATCAGAAGTCACCAGATAGACTTCTCACAATAACTAGTTGGTCCTAGATGAAACTCGATCCCAACTGTACATGCAGTATGGCTGCTATGACAGCTGTCTTGAAATGGTGCTGTCACTACTTCTCAGTGGATGGTCATATTGACAGGAGGTTTTCTCCAGATGGCTTCTAATGATGTCTACTTGGTTATGTACTAAAAATTGTGGCAATCCAACATCCAATATGTCCACTACAGCAACCAATTTGGCTCCACCTAAAGAACAAATTTGGAATTTTGCAACCATGGCTTCTTATGCAACCGTCCATTTGAAATGTAATTTATTATTGACATGATTAAAGATATAGGCTCAAAACATTGGGAGAACAATTGGAAAATGATTACAGATGTGCACATTGGGGTTCAGGGTTTCAGTTTTCGTTTCTTTTTTTTATGGGGGATATATGTAGTATGTGGTAATTGTTTGGTGTAGTTTTGGTGTTTGTTCACAGCATAGTGATACAGATACATTACAGATGCAGGAGGTCATGGGTTCGAACCCCGGCCGGGTCATACCAAAGACTTTTAAAATGGTACTAACAGCTGCCTCGCTTGGTGCTCAGCATTAAGAGGTTAGTGTTAGGACTGGTCAGCCTGGTGTCAGGATAATGTGATTGGGTGGGACATCATGCCACATGTCTGCGGCATGATGCCCCAGTGCTAGACATCACTATAAACTGTCACACTGCAGACATTGTAGCGATATGACTGAAAAATTGTTAAAGCTACATTAAAAATCTAAATCTAAATCACACACACACACAGATACATTATTTAGTACTTAGTCAGTTATAGTAAAGTTCCTTGCCAAAGAATACACCATGGTAGCTGTCATGTAGATTTCAAACTCACTCTTTGTTGTAAGTTCAGCACACTGACCAATGAGCTCTTCAGAAGGCTCCTTTGAAGGCAAGTAGGTGGGTGGGTGGGTGGAGGATGCTAATGATGGGGAAATTTGAATTGGGGGAATTGTGGATTGGGACAAAGCTCAAAACATACAGGGGACAAACTGAAGCTGTTACTCATGCCTAATAATGACAAGTTTGCATAATGGCAATTGCTTTTGCATCTCAGTTTTCACTACAGGCACATTGAAGCTGAAAGCATGGGTCTTGTTCATGCCATTTTATGTACAAAGTATATAAGCCATTAAAAGTCTGGTAGTTTAGAAAATTGTCCTCATTTCCTTTATCTCAGATACTTTTCTACCTTTCTTTTATGGCTGTGCCAGCTTATGTTCAGTTCTTCTGATTAAATGAAAATTAGAAACTGTTGGTGCAAAAGAATGTGAAATTTACCATTGTATGCCTTGTTGACAATAAATAGGAGACGAGGTCAACAGATGAAAGGGGAGGAGATTTCAGAAAGACACCTTCAGCGACATTTACATGTTAAAGTCTTTGAAAGACACAGGTAAATTATGAACACTGACACCATTCTGAAGATCATATGCTGTACTGTATCACAGTAAACTATTTCTGTTCTCCATATTTCATTAGTCACCTACAGTTAGTGCTCACTTGTCGTGCATGAGTAATAATAAGTAGTCTCTTCCTCGTCACTGGTTAAATGTGTCATTTGGTACCTATGCGACTGTTTGACAGTTAAGCTAAGCTCAGGGGTTAGTGATTTATAAAAGCCTCCAATACAATGTTTTCACCTGATAGGGACTGAGATAATTACTTTGTATTTTAATCCATTTAATCCATTTCATCCAGATAATTGGTATCCTCTGGTTCTATTGATATATGTAGTGTTTTCTGTAATTGTAATGCATCCACATTACTAATTATGAAACTTGAAGCTTGATATTTCTTCAATGACTAATGTCTGGCCAACTTCATGTCTGTCTATGAACTTTGATTGTAAAATCTTGAAGAATTTTGCCATTTTCAGAAAATAAACTGTAAAGTATTGGTCCATATCAAGACCTGAAAACATTGCTTTTAATTAAATGTAATCAAAATCAAGCAAACCAAGTCAAACAGTTTTCATCTAAATTTGCTATTTAGAGATGCAAATTCATCAAAACTTAGCCAATGTTTAAATCATTGTTATTTTTTTCTAATTTAAAGTCTAACCCTGGTCCTGTGTCTGACAAGATTGTTTAAGTACTGGTGGTATATGTTTTTCTTTCTCATTTTATGATCTCTAAAGTTGTATATTTTATTTTTTAAAGTCATCCAGTTGTCCTACAGTTCAAGTAAGAAAATCCTATTTTTCTATGCTTTTTGCACCAAAAGTGAGTATGATCAATGTAAATTTCAAATCTAATTTGCTTCACATGCTCCCATATTTGTGCTGGTCTGCTGGGACAATTCCATCATTCTTATCAGTCAACTTTCATAACTGAGTCACAAAGACAAGATATCTATGTCTGAATGAAGTATATACATCCTTATAAAATGGCATACTACAGAGAAAAGTTTCAATTATTGCATGACAGCTTCCATGTATGTATTTTAGTTTTGCAGAGTATTTTTTATAAGTAGTACCCATGGTAATGAATGTTTTTTGTGATATCCATTTTAATTTTTTACATACCCATTTTTAATCTTAACATGCTTTTATCTGTGATAAATATTTATGTATACATATATGTGATATATGTAGTGCTTTCTAAAATTGTGATTCATACACAGTACTATTTATGAAACTTGAAGTTTGATATAAAACAGGACTAATGCCTCTCCAACTCCATGTTGGCATACAACTTTGATCGCTAAAACCTGTGGGGAATTTTGCAGCATTCAGAAAATAAAAGTGCATAGCATTGCTTACCTCAAGACCTGGAGACACATTCTCTACATGAAATTAAATCACATCAAATTTAATTGTTCAAGGTAGCACATATTATTTTTTGAAGTATTCTATTAAAATACAGAATGAAAATTATCAAATTTAAAGCATTTTTATGCTTTCTTATTTAAAGTATTGCCATGGTCCTGTTTCTGGAAAAACTTTAAGTACTAGTGGAAATTTTTTTATTTTTGACCTGTAATTATCATATATTTAATTTTTTATGTTTTATAATTGTCCTACATTTCAAGTAAGAAAATCCTATCTTTCTGTATCATTAGCCATGTAAATTTCAAATCTTATTTTCTTCACATGCTATTATCTCTGCTGGTCTGCTTGGACAATTCCACAATTCTTCTCAGTCACTTTGCATTATTGGATCTTAAAGATAAGATTTATTGGGTCACATGATAAAATTTCCATGTCTGAATAAAGTATATACATTATTTTGAAATGGCAAACTATAGAGGGAAGTTTCAATCTAGCAAGACATCTGCCATCTGTGTATGTATGTCTGTCTTTGTAGAGTGTTTATTATTAATAGCATTCTTTAATATGTATGTTTTATATACAGTGCATGCTTTTGTGATATTCAATTTTATTACATACCCGTTTAATCTTATATTCTTGATCTGGCATTTGATACATCTGTGAAGTCTATGTTTCTCTCACACAGCCAGATTCCAACTAGTTAGGTGTCTTTTTTTGCTGTCCATGCATAAATATTTTTAGACACTGAATCAAAGTTTTATAAATCCCAATTTGTTTTAAATTTGAATCATACAATAAAGCTAATAATACATATAAAGCATAAAAGGGGTACGTAACTAATACAGAACAGTATCATGGTTTTCTCTTTATCAGCGAAAAGAACTTGTTTGATATGGCTTATCAATACACTGAGGCAGCCAGGCCTCAAGGTATCCATATCAAACTTGTTCTTTCTGCTTACTCAGCAAAAAATGTGTATGCAGTTTTGTTTATGTCTTGCTTGCTATATATAACCAGAAAAGAATCTCATATGTTCAGCTGTTTACAAAGTACAATGCCATGTCAAAAATGAGTAGTCACCTGACAATGTAAGATTTCAAATGATCACTAAATGGAAAGTAATTATTCTACAAGCTTGATTTTATCTGTGTGCACTAATGAACATCTCAACTGTAGTCTGGAGTCATAAATTTATAGCAAGTGCTTTTGTATCCCTTGACAGTGATGTAAACAAAACATGGTGCCACACAGAAACATATATCAGTAAGACAAGAAAGATTTTAATGGTACAAGCATATCTGAAATAAGTGGATGATCACTTTTAACACTTCAGAAATGTTTGAAAAGATTTTGCAATAGGCAGTATATAGAAACAAGAAATAAGAGAAACTCAGAAGTGGAAAGAGGCAATCATGTTCTTTTTCATTGCAATATTTTGACAATTGTAGATAATCTTCTCTTGCTTTTAACAAAACTATCATTGTTCATCTTTCTAAAAGTACTATCAACAGAAGATTAAAGAGCTTGTCATTCAGAAGATGCTCTGCAAGGAAGTAATCTATGATTTTTCCACAGAATGGTTAATGGTATAAAGAGAGATGTAACTGGACAATATTAAAACCAGAGATCAAGAGAAATTTTTACTATTGCAACTAATGTTGGTTTGGGCAAAGATTTAATGTTTATGTTTGGAGAAAAGTCCATGAAAAATGGCAGCTAGAATGGTTAGACGTGCACAGTGTACTCACTGTCCAAGAATATTTCAGCAGTGTTTCTGGATGCATTGAAAATCTTTCCCCAATTAAGGGCAATGTTGACATGGAAAAGTATATCAGCATCTTTGATTAAATATGTTGCCAGTTATTTCATATAAATTTGTAAATGTGGAATCCTTCCAGAAGGATAATTGTCCAGCCCATGTTGTTAGGGGATCAAATCTTATAAAACACTGAATCCTTAACCTGCCGATCATGGTCCCTGGGCCTCAGTAATCATGGTCCCTAGGCCTCAATAATCATGGTCCCTAGGTCTCAGTAATCGTGGTCCCAGGGCCTCACATGAGATGACTTTACAGCTGATACCTAAATATTCAAAGCAATGATAAGATCCAAGTATTTGATCTACAAGTACCATTTTCTTTAGTACTTTTGTAGGAGAGTGTTTACAAATAGCAATGATGGTGTTCTTCCAATGAAATCAGCACTGGTGGCTACATACTTTGACCTAGCAATGTATGTCCACACTATTAATGATTAGTCACGTAGACCATGATTTGTTTCTCAGCTAATTTTGTAGATGTTTTAATTTGCATATTTTGTAAATTTGTTTTTGAAAAATTTTGGAACATTCTTTTACCATGTTTTTGAGTGAAACCAAATAAAACAATACAAATTTTTATTGTGATTTTTTTTGTTCTCATTGTTACTGTTGTTGATGTTGAGAGTGAATAAAGAGGTAATAGTGAAGGAAAAAATAGATAAAAGAAGTTTTGGTATTGCCAGGTATCATAGAATCAAAGTATCTGCTACTGTAAGAGTAAGAATATAGGTTATGGTGACCAACTATTTAAATGTGTGAATATTGAATACACTCTGCAACTTACATAGCTGTAAATGCAAGTGTCTGGGAAAATGAGATAAAATACCAAAACTTAAGGTGTAAAAATAAGTAACTCTCAGAGGGACTGATTCCTTTGGGCAGTTAATATTCCAGAATGCATATATTCGATGAGTTTCTTTACAGTGTACACAGCTGTTTCAAAGATAATGAGTTTCTTTATAGTGTACACAGCTATTTCAAAGATAATGAGTTTCCTTACAGTGTATGCAGCTGTTTCAAAGATAACAAGTTTCTTTACAGTGTACACAGCTGTTTCAAAGATAATGACTTTCTTTACAATGTATGCAGATATTTCAAAGATAATGAGCTAACCATACAAACTTGATCCTAACATCTTTGTCAAAAACAAAAACAACTCTATTGGAAAAAGTTGACATAGTCTGTTCGATCCATATTATGACATGTTTTGATTCACTTTTTTTTCAAATTATCCATCACGGTAGCATGGTTAAAACACCATGTTGATGGTCTAAAAAATGCACAAGAAAATTTGCATGTTTTCACATATCAATTTAGTCTTTTTATTCTTTGTCAGATATATCTAAATTGTCAAAGGTGATCTTTGTAACTGTAGGATTAGTCCTGACACAAACAAGTTTGACCTTTACAGGTGTATACACACAGCATGACCTTTACAGGTGTATACACACAGCATGCTTTACATTTTTGCACCGGAAACTAACCTGTCTTTAGTACATGAACTGGGTATACTGTATAGACAGTACCTAGGTTGTGTCAAGGGCAAACTGACTCTGGGCAGAAAGTTTTCCTTTATAAGATATATTTTCTTCTCCATCTTAATCAATTCTTACTGTGTTCCCATGCATTGCATAATACATGCAAATGCAACAAGTACATGGTACTGCACAAAATTATTATGTAAACCTGTTTTAATAAATGTCTATTTTAAGTAGGGCTATCTACTTCAAAAATGATTCATCATATAGTTACAGCAATGCACATGCAACATGTTATTGTCTCTCTACCGACCATGAGTTATGACTATGGTATTAAACTAAGTAACAAAAAAGCAAAACCAAGTTTAGTACAATTCAGAAAATTATATATTTTCCTATAATACAAAGTGAAAATTTAAAATTACTTATGGTATTGTGAATAAAATTTCAAATAATCCTAAAAGTTTTATTACATATCCAAAAGTATAGAGCATTCAGAATGAATTCCAGTGATGTTCTGAATGAATTCCAAGCTTGAATGTACACATGTGCCAGTAGCCTTGAATGTGCTAATGTGCTAACAGTCCCGATGTATCACAATGGTATAGTCCAGAATGTCCTTGAATGAATTCACAATAATTCCAAAATAGAGATTTAGTTCTAAAGTCAATGAGCACTTTGTAATTCCAATGAATAATTTAAATAATAAATAAATAAATCCTCTCGAATTATAACTGAACAGAAGAAAAAGACTGATTCAACTAGATAGATGTTAAAATTGGAATAATTCTATTTATCACAATCTTTATATAAAAATATAAGACAAATAAAAAGGACCAGGATGAGGGTCAGTAGTTAATTTCCAGAACTTTCTAAGTGGTAAACAAAGTCAAGTCTTATTTACTGAATTTTTAGTAAAGGACAAAACAAAGATCAGGTAGACCGGGAATTTCCAAAGGGAAAACCAATGTCCTGAACTCAGATCCAAGGAAACATATTTACAAATATTAGTTTTAAAGTTTAGTCTACCCTTATGGACAAAAGTTAGCTATATAATATTTTGCTTACAAAATTACTCTTTCAATCAACAATCATGGACACAAATTAAATACACAATGGCACAAAACCATGTGACTGTCAATACCAGGCCAGATTTGGTTTTTCGTACAAGTACACTTACCCTACATAGATGGTACAATTGGTTAATAAAAATTAAAATCACTAAGAAGAAAACATTTGAATTGATACTCTTTTTTTTAAAGTCTGGACCAATTATGCTTACCAGTTGCATTGACCAAGTTTTTTATGGTTTGCTCCAATAAGTGGAATTTGAAGAACCTTGAAAAACTGTGTTTTCATAGGAATCTAATAGATTTTACCGTCCTTCTTTGTCTGTCTATACTTTCACAAAAGGCATAAATTGAAGAGAAGAAAAAAATAAATGCCTGCTGTTAGAGCAGAGGTGGCATATTTGGTATGCACACTTGTATGCATATGTAGATAACCTCAACAGATCTTAACCTCACCCGATTTTCATTCCATTACAGCAATTTCTCAAATTTGTATACTTTTCACATTTTGGGACTTGAATTGTTGGGTCTGCAGTGTGGCATATGTGTTTGCAAACAGAAATAAGGCTAAAATTTACATGTCTTATATGTATTTGGAGATATCACAATAGCCAACAGTATCAAAAGGTATTTTATGTTGAAGAAAATAATCTTTTATTACTATTCGTAGGTTAGCAAATCAAATTAAGAATAGTATATATTTTGAAGATTGGTCATATTCTATTTTTTCCCTGATAAACAGTGCACATTGTACCAGTCTTGCAGCATATTCAAAACTAAATGGTACCAGCTACTGAACTGCAAGATTTAGCCATGCTAAAAAATCATGTAGATTTATGTAATGTCTGAAAAATTGATAATTCTTAAGATTATGATGATAAATTTCACCCTTACACGATATTAACTGACATCCTTTCTGTAACTCGGACAGAAAAGTGCTAATCATATGTAGCAAATGGACTTTTGAGACTGCAAACAAAATGAACAGTAATTGCTACGGCAGCCTCTTCAGCAGAAGAAAGTTTCTTTATTCTTCCATAAAATATTTGGTCACATGGCTAATATAGCTTTGTTTCATGTCGTAACTTGTCAAGCATGGATCATTTGATCGATCTGCATGAACGAGTATTTTGATTTGGAATAATGGCAACAATGGTATTTTCCCTCCTTTTTAGGTTTTAATATTGTTTCTGTTTTTCTTATTTTTGAGTTTCATATTTTTTTTGGGGGGGGGAGGGGGAACACAATAATATTTTCAGTGCTTAGGGCCCTGGAAGGCCTTAATCCGGCACTGATCAAGGCACAATCAACAATAATTAGTGTCAGTAGTCTGGGTAACATAAAAGCACAAACCTAAACCAGTTATTTTACCCATACAGTAAACGAACCTTCATTGAACCATTTTAATGAGTCTTGACTACTGATCGTTAAATTCTAGAAAACAAAACTCGTGAACCTTTGCACAAATGAACCTTTGCACTACTAATCTTAAATGTTTAAAAATCGTGAACCTTTGCACAAACGAACCCTCGGACTACTGACCTTTATATTCTTAAAAATCGCGAACCTTTGCACAAATGAACTTTGTGGCTACAGACCCTTAAATTCTTAAAAAAATCTTGAACCTTCGCACAAATTAACCCTCCGACTACTGACCATTTCAGTTTCAAAATCGTGAACCTTTCCACAAATAAGCCTTCGGAATACTGACCCTTAAATTCTTCAAACTCGTGAACCTTGGCACCAATAAACCTTCTGACTAATATGTAAGGACGAAATAGGCTTAATGTTAATAAATTTTAGACTAATAAACACTGGGTCCAGTTGACTTTTGGAACATTGAGTAGTTACACTGTGCAAATTTGTTTCTAAATTCATTTCTGACACTGCATAATGCCTTCATATCCCCAAGATGCAGTCTGAAACCATAGTCAGCTTTTGATCCTTTATGAAGTGTACCGTACCTTCTATCTCCAACAGTATTAATCTGGTACAATTTACAGTCTAGCTCAGAATTTTTGATTCCTTGACTGGTATGGTATATATTATATATAAACTCAAATGATCATAACTTTAGTATCTAAAACTTCTACTGTACATGGTAACGCCAACCCGGACGAGACAAAATCCATTTCTTGAAAAGAGCGTGTGATCGAGTTAGACTTTACAATGATAAAATGATAAAACCAATATCAGTGTTATGTAAACTGTTGATTTCACATATCTGAAAAACTATTTTTACATATGTAAAATTCTTTTCTCACGTATGTGAATAAAGTCAACCTGTTTCACATATGTAAGATATTTTTTCACAGTATTTTCACGTACGTGGAAACAAACATGAATAAACGCCAACGCCGTTTGTAACTGAGATGTTTGGAAAGTTTTTCACTCGCACAGATGCTAATAACCAACGAGAATCGATGTTTATTTTTCCACATTTCGTTGTAAATGTTAAACAAGATTGTTGTTTCTGTTGTTATTCTTTCATTGTAGCTGTTCTTATTTTTGCATGGAGTACTCAGGTAACACTTATTATTTTTCATTTCAACCCATCCTCACTAACAGCAGTATAAAGGTTTTCCTTTCCAGATGAAATATGTCAAACTATGTCACGTTTTTGCATTTTGACATTTTTCCCCCACGAAGCCGCAGACATGCAAGCTATCTTCATTTTAAAGCTGTCATTTTGATTTACGGAGAATCTGGACTTTGAAAGCTCTGTAATATTGGTGTATGAAACACACTTGCTACCTGGCAGTGTTTGATTGTAATAAACAAAACTCACGATAAAGCAATATAAATGACATTATTTCTATTTTTAACAACTCGATGACCTCCTAACTTGTCCTATTCAAACTGAGTTGTTAGTCGATTTGTGTAAGCCGTATTACACTCTTACAAAATGAAAACGTAAGCTGAACTAGTTAGATAAGGTAATTCACATCTCACTGCAAACGACACGCTAATATTAATACACGGTACTGAACAATAGTCATGGCAAAGTAATGGACTGACAAAGCAGACATTATGACACTGTAGAGATTTTATTAATGTAAGTGGCATTTGTCACTTTCGATTCTCCAATCCGTAATAAAAGGGAAAACAAAACGAACTATAAATATATTTGATCAAGCTACGAAGTCTTCTGGAATGCAATACAAATCACGTTAACATATATTGATGATTTTATATTAGAAAGAGAGTAAAGTGGATGAATACAGAAGTAAAAGTATTAAGAATTCAAATGGCTTAGAGGGTTTTAAAGGGATTAACATGATTGGGGAGATATTAATAATCCTCTTCGTTTCTAGGATCATCATCTAATATGAATATCCCTTAAACATATGTAATTTTATTTATAAACTTTATTATTATTTCTTTGAACAGTTATAAAAATGTTTTTGAGCAAATATTTATGCTATTACTGTCAGTGAGCATTTTCTGTATGGACAGTTGGAAGTCCAAGAAGCTGTCAAACTATATCAAGGAAGATAACCACTCTGACTAATAATTCCCTCACTGGATTTAATTTGAGTTATATCCCTTTGTCTATCTCGACTAGCCTTTAAAAGCAAATGACAGAAGATGAATATAGAAAAGTGTTTACTTTTATTAAAAGTACGAACTATTTCTTAGTAGCAGACAACAGACACCATGCAGTTAGCTTTGAGGGACGAAATCTTTCCATATCAGATGGGTTGAGATTTCATTAAGCTGAGATTTCGTTAAACGTATAAATGACGTTGACATCTTAACTGCTCTTTTCGATAGATATCCCCCTGCCCCCCAACCCACCCCGACAAACAAACACCCCCCCCAAAAACAACAACAAAAAAACAGAAACCACCCCCATCCCCCAAAAAACCAACAAAAACGAACTAATGCTGTCGTAAGATAATGAAAAATTATATTACTTTTATATGATGTTATATATCTATTTCACATCTATGAATAATGTTTGCTATTTTAAATTGATTTTAAAGTCTTACTTCTTGCTGAATATAAACTTCTAGTCTAAAATAGTGTTTGTTTTGACAGCATTTACCAGTTTTTACATTGTGCAAGTTGTGTTAGTAAAGCTTATTATAATGCAATTTAATTTTGTTTGTAAAAGTATCTTGGAAGAAATATGTAAAAACTTTCCGTTCTGTCCGGTGTATATTTATAATTCTCTATAATTAATCCTATATACCTTGACATCTTTCATAGGAATCCGTAATGACTGTGTAGATAGATGAGAATTAATTGTTGGGTCGTCATGCGAGTGTGTCTGCTACAGAATATGGACTGGTGTGTGCAGGCAAGGCGATGGGGTGCAGTTCACTCGCGAACCTGGGTTCAAATCTCCGTAGAGTACGAATTAAAAATTATTCTACCTGTGTGATAGTATTATTTGTATTAAATATTAATTCTGATTACTATTATCAAGCATTCTTCTATAGAATCCAGGGATAGCACTTTCCGTTCTGTTTGGTGTATATTTATAATTCTCTCTGTAAATCATCTCTTTCCTACTTTCGCACTTTTTCCCCAAGCTTTCATCTTTCATCTCAGAATTGTCTAAAACTACCTAAATTTTTCAGTCTTACTGAAAAGTGACCGAAATTCTATACCAAATTAATGTATTATATTGTACGCGTAATATATCTTCATGCCAGTAAAGCGTTTTATAAAATCCTATCAACAAAATGAAAGTGTAATCCTTCAGGTTTGTATATAAGATTATACATATTCAGATACCAATCAGAACTCGTTTCCGATCGACAGATTTTACATCTCTCATTTGTTAACAAATATCAGTCAACTTATGCCTCTACCACTTAGGAAGAGAGAGAATTCGTGGTTGCATTGAACAATTCGTTGTTGCGGTTATCTCCCCTAGACGGTGAGACCGGGAGTGGCGACTCCACACTAATAGAAACGAGGTGTTATCAAATGCAAATAAATGTTAAGATAATGAGATTTTTAACATAGTCAGTCGAAAGATTCAATGCCTGGTATACTTAGCATATTCAGTTTCAATAATGACATTATATTTTACTCGGGACTACATTTCCCATTTCACAGCTATTGTATTCACATCCACATCCCTTTTGTATGTAAACCCTTTCTGATTTGTAAAAACAAAAGGTCCAAAGATATAAAATTGCACAAAACTTTGTAATTTATTTCATTGATTTATAAGTTTTAACCTGATTGTTGCCAGGGGATTCCAAACACTGTCAGCTAGTTGGAGTTTCGAATAAAACGGGAGTTTATTTAGTAACACGGTCTGCCATATTTGCATGGGCGAGACTATTTTCTAAGCAATAGATGTGCTATAGTTGATTGTTTTTCCGTAAATTCTGGAGTTACATCTCTTTCAGCCCATGTACGAATTCCTCTATTTTACTTGTTGACTTTTTTTTAATACAAATATTAAAATTAGACATTGCAAATATTGCACGCAGATGAATTTTTATTGGAAAGGATCATTCGAAAAATCAGAAAATGACAGTGAGATGTCTGTCTGCTTCTTTACATCGGGAACTTCAGTTTCCTTTGAAACTCCAATAAGTCGATAGTATTAGGAACTACTTGGTTAAGTCAGGTTGGAAATTTTAAATCAATGAATGAAAAGACAAGGTTCTGTGCATTGTTTTTATATCCTTGATGCTTTTCATTTTAAAAATTGTTAGAGGGTACAAACAAACAGACAAACGGGAAAGTGTGCGAATAAAATATCTCTGTGCGATTTTGTCAAGAAAAACTCACAGAAGGCTACATGGGTTCTTGATTCGACCGGGGTTTATACATTGACCAACCATACTGTAGAATCTTAAACGAATTAAATACTGTTTTGGGTGTACATCATATTTAGTAAGTGTTGTTGTTAAACAAAGGTAAGAAAATGGATCGGTTGGCGGTTAGTCAGTTAATGACAAGATAGAGAATTGCATGTGTTTCATCTCGCCAGGATTCCGGATCACATACGTTTGTACGTCTCTCGGGTCACATACTTTGGTACTTCTCTCGGGTCACGAATCTTAGGGAGATAAATATAGGTAAGGGGACAATAGGAGAATGGGGAAAAATGGTCTGTGCTAACAGCGTTCCCACAGACCCTTCCGCCGTCAATGACCTACCGTGCAATGGTGTTACAAATGCATTGTGATAAGCAGCAACAAGGAATTCAGTATAAAGTCCTATGCCATCTTCACGGGCGCTCGCAGCATGGGTCAAGGGGG
>JAECUM010030502.1:0-35377 GCA_016617855.1 Megalonaias nervosa | reverse complement strand
ATGCAGGTTTAAAAAAGTTTGAGACTGTGTTTAAGCTATGTAACAAATATTTAAAATTTGGAGACAAAACATTTATTCATTAGTAATTTACGCGAAATCGATAGACAAATCCGAAAGGAAATTATTTGTCTCTGAAGGATATCTGGAATTGTTCATTCAGTGTTGGTAATGAAAGAGTTTCTTAATCCCAACCTTCCAATGCAGTTATAATTGTTCACATTTAGAGAGTCTGTTGCAACCTAAATATATTATTAATATAAGATGCAATTTTATGTACCCATAAAGGTCTTATTAGCATAGGATGCAATTATGTGTACCTATAAAAATCTTATTAGCATAGGATGCAATTTTATGTACCCGCAAAGGTCTTACTAGCATAGGATGCAATTTTATTTACCCACAAAGGTCTTATTAGAATAGGATGTAATTTTAAGTACCCATAAAGTTCTTATTAGAATAGGATGCAATTTTATGTATCCATAAAGATCTAATTAGCATAGAATGCAATTTGATGTACCAATAAAGTTCTTATTAGTATAGGATGCAATTCCATGTACCCATAAAGGTCTTATTAGCATAGGATGTGATTCTATGCAATGACATTCATTACTCCGGTAGATACGTGAAATATGACCCCTTGGATGAAGATGTGATAAAGCACGATGAAATTAATGAAATGTGATACTTGTGACGATATATAAACTGGACAGAAAATCAATTGTCTTCTTCAACGTTTCTTTGAGGATTATCAATGCTCACAAATTTAACACAGTATCCAAGACATTCACTTACGTATTTGTTGGCTTCAATTTCATACCTCTCCAACATCATAAATGTTGTCGTAATTTTATCGAGTTGCTGTTTTAAAATACTTTTTTCCACGATATGTTTACAGGTAAAGCAATTTTTCATCAAATGAATATATATATATATATATATATATATATATATATATATATATATATATATATATATATATATATATATATATATATATATATATATATATATATATATATATATATGTGTGTGTGTGTGTGTGTGTGTGTGTGTGTGTGTGTGCCTGCCTGGAAAACATGCAAAATCATAGTGTCTTCATTTACTAGTGAATATATGCATAAACAGAGAATACATTGCTAACTTATTGATCCTTGAAAAGATTTTGTTCTTTCCCAGTTAGATTTACAATTTCGATCATTCTAGATTTATCTTACTTATCCTCTTATCTGAAGCAAGTAAACATGAACCTGCTGAGCATTTGTAACCATTCTCCCACTTTATTAAAGCCATCGAATGTGATGAAGTTTCTTTCTTTCACATTATCTTTTTCCAACATAACGTATACACGATCGAGGACTGTTATCGGGGTCCTACCTGTCCATGGCAGGTGCTTTGTCCATATCTCTCCTTTAAGTAACGGTAGATATGTCTTTATTTTATTAATACACGTATCTTAATTGGAACGAAATAAAATTAAAATAATGTAAATAGATGCCCATAAAAAGTAGTTACTATATACTGAGAGTTCTTGACCCCGGTACATTTTAAAATAATTCCATCTTTTCTTTGCGTGGGATTCCTAGGCGCGTAAATAATACACCGATAAATTTCGATACATTCATGTACCAGTACTATCAATTAAACTTCTATGTTGCATTACTAGTCCAGTCAGACTCGAGGTCAATATTAAATGAATTAAAAGCATACTTGACTAATCCGACTCAAGCCCATTATTACAACAATTAAAGATTACTTGACGAGTCATTTAGAGGTCCATATTACACGAATTAAAGATAAATTGACCAGTCTAATTCGAGGCTCTTATTACACGAATTGAAGATTACTTGACTGGTCATTTAGATACTCGTATTACACTAATTAAAGGTCACTAGACCATTCAGACTATGAATACAATTAGTAAAGAAGAAAATAGATTAAATATTTGTTTGACACATAATAAATAATGACAAAAAGCTACACTGCACTGAATTCAAGTTTTCAGAGAGCTAACGCTCTGTGTCTAGAAGTAATAAAGGTGTTCATTATTGATTTGAAACATCAGCAAGATACATTTCAATGTTTCAGAAATACATGCAGATTTGCAGTAACTTTCAATGATGTTAACTTTACAAGATCAGTTTACATTAATTCGAAGTACAACATTTGATTGAAACAGCACATCGCGATTTAGTATGTGATGTAAATAGTTATAGGGGACGATATAGGGCATATAGGGGACAAAGAAGAAAAAACAGCCTGGAACGATATGGGGCACAGATTTTTCCGAAAAAAAAAATGGCACACCCTGGGACGATATGGGGCATATGGGAATTTAACATGGGGAATATGGGGTCTGTATAGCGACAATAGGAATGGAACAGGTAGGGTGACGTCACGGTACTGGACACTTGCAACAATGTAGCAAGTGGCTGACCTAAATACGCGCAGCTACTCTAGGTAGGGACAAATACAATAGAGAGACAAAGACATAGATAAACATATACATAACACATATATATATATAGGCAAATTTTTGAATAAATATCTTTTCGAGGCATATGAAAGTGGCCCTGAAAAGGGCCTTTGTCTTCTTCTATTGTCTCCACTTCGTCCACCACGCTCTCACTTTTTCAATGATTCCTTTCTTCTTCTTCGTTTCTTCGTCTGGAATCCAGTCAGGATGTCCCATAGCTCTAAAACTTTCCTGTGCCTTCATCCAGTTGATGTTCAATCTTTCAAACTCTTCTTTTCTCTTTCTGTTTTCCTTCTCCTTTCTCTCTTTTGTCCAGGTGTCTTTGATTTTCTTTACCTCTTCTTCTATCAAGTTTTTCATCTTGTCTTGGGCTTTTTTAATTGTTGTAAACCCCACTGGACAAAGGACCACTCGGTAAAATTGACTATGTCTTGCAAAAAGCATCTTTTCTTCTTCTTCTTTTTCTCACCTTTCCATCTATTTTTAGCTACAACTTGTGGAAATTCCTTTGGAAAAGCCCACTATCTATTTATAGCATCAACTTGTGTGACGTTCCTGTTTTAAAACCCTAGTATCTATTTATATCTACAACCTGTGGAAAAACTCAAGTCTATATTTATAGCCTCAAAATTTCTAGTGTCAGTGACGTCACTGAACTGGCTGACCTGAATACGCGTAACTGTAGGTAGGTAGGTAGGTAGATGAAATGAATTTGATAGGGATAAAGGGAGTTTTATAGGGACAAAGACCAATACACACACAAAAGGAAGGGAGAAAGAAAAAACCCAATATCTACTATCCACACGAACAAATGAGAATGCATAAAACACACACATATATACTATCCACACAAACGAATGAGAATGCATAAAACACACCATACTTACTATCCACATAAACGGAAGAGAATGCATAAAACTCACACATATATACTATTCACACAAACGAATGAGAATGCATAAAACACACCATGCCTACTATCCACACAAACGTACGAGAACGCATAAAACACACACATGCATACTATCCACACAAACGACCGCGAATGCATAAAACATACACACTATACTATCCACACAAACGGATGAGAATGCATTAAACACACCATCTTACTATCCTCATAAACGGACGAGAATGCATAAAACACACACTATACTATCCACACAAACGGACGAGAACGCATTAAACACACCACTTACACTATCCACACAAACGGACGAGAATGCATAAAACACATGTTACGTATAGGCTCGTACAAATGTAACAGAAGAAAAGAGTGAAGTCAACAAGCTTTGTATATTTTAACAAAATAATTTATTTTCCTAGAAAACAATGTAAAAATTGGTAAATAGGACTTACAGTTTGTGAATATAATCCAAAATTTGATCCTAAGAATGAAAACACAAGTCCTATCACTAAATAGTTCTATTAGAATCCAGGTTCGAATCTCGACGACGTACAAATATGGAAGGTGATGACGTCAGATGTGGTCAAATATACGAATATCAACAATTCCTCAATTGAATCTCAGTCTTTGTTTCCGAATAATTCCAGAATAAATTTCCATGAATATCTTTCAGAATTTTTATAAGAAAGTCAACTTGTTGAATTTCCAGGAGAATAAATTATTAAATCCAAAATCAGATGAAAAACAAACAATCTGGCAACAAATGAAAATAACACCTTGTTCCTTCAAGATGTTAAAACCACTCTCCCAGAAGAATATTAAGAATGCGTCTTTAAACCCCAAAAACATCATTTCAAGTCTCGCGAGATGGGTCATGTGGTCTCTTACTACAAGAAATCCATCACGTACGCCAGTGTAACCCCACTTAAAAACCAATAATAAATAAACGTTGTTTACACATAGTGATCACGCAAGGAAAGTATGGCCCTGATACTGACCAATCATTTTAACTGCCTGTTTACGTTCTTGCCAGCCCAAGACGAACTAGGTTAACTAAAACTAATTCTCATGTAACGCGTATTACGTCTTAGATAAATAACATTTAGTAAAAGAAAATATCGAATTACTGAAAAAGAATTTCGAATCCTTTCAATAATCATTACAATAAAATGTAATGAAACAAACATAAAATAAAAAAAGAATTTTAAAACTAACACACAAGTAGTTTAATTATATATACGTAACACAAATCACTTATACTATCCACACAAGCGTACGAGAACGCACAAAACACACCATACCTACTATCCACACAAACGAACGCGAATGCATAAAACATACCACTTATACTATCCACACAAACGAACGAGAACGCATAAAACACACACACTATACTATTCACACAGAAGGGGAGGAAGAATAAAAACACCAATATCTACTATCCACACAGAAGGGCAAGACAAAACCTCATATCTACTATCCACTCAGAAGCTAATAAAATAACCCAATATATACTATCCACTTAGGTACGTACGCACAGCAACACAAACAAATTTACACACCAACAAACGTACGAGCACGCATACAAACACACAAATACACACACACCAATGAACGTAGACGTACGCTTAAAAACACACAAATATACACACCAACAAACGTACCAGCACGCACACAAACACACAAATACACACACACACACAATAATATGTTTTTATTCACTCTCAATTATCGCAACAGTCAAGTGGGTTCTTGAAAGAAGTCTTTTACTATGGACAGGATGGAAATTTTAAAGTGACCACCCACGAACCGCACAAGATTGTACGTTTACCCACACACCAAATGGTCAGCCGGCCCTTGGAAAAAGTCTATTAAATCGTGTGCCAGAAGTGAGTACGGCTTCCCAATCACTCCACTTTACCGTACGGTCACGTTGGTATAAAAAATGGTTCCAAGACGATAGCCACCAACAAGAAGGATGACTTCGACACAGCAAGATTCGACTGAGAGACCCAAAGAGAACTCCAAGTTCAAACCATACCATTTTCCTGTTTTCTTGCCTGACTATTGCAGTTGTGCCAGTCGATTGGAAACGTTTCAAAAATGGCCCACTGATAGGGAAGGATTACCTACTGCGAATGTTTTAGCTAGAACAGGATTTGTCTACTTGAGACCTGAGACTGGATTGGGATACGAAGTACGGTGTTTCAGTTGTGGTCTGAGGTTGCGTATGGATCGATGTATCACAAAGATTCATCTATTCTGAACAATCTCAATGGTCTCCGCATTGTCCTTACCTTTCTATGGTCTTTCCACCCATCACACTACGGTTCAGGCATGACGGTACCTTAGAGAAGGTGGTACCGATGTCCAAGAAGAAGAAAAGGAAGACTTCCAAAACTAGGCATAAAAAAGGAACGATGTACAAACTCGAGACTTTATTACGACTAGTATAAAAAGGGACAACGTCCACGACCGATGGTTTATTGTCACTACCAACACCAAGCGAGAAAGATGAATCCTTTCACACAGCAAGTATCGAGCGTAAGACTCAAGTCCAACGAGAAACTCGGGTACGATGCTGTGCCTTGCGATGACAGGGATGCCGTACGCTATGACCTCAGCGATTCAGTACCACATCATGGGAACTTTGCTATACCTACCATGGAAAGTGATGCTGTGCGTATCAAACCTGGCGGATGCAAAAGCGATGCCACTCGTCATCGTTCACCTTTTCACATTACTGGTTTTCATGGTGGATGTCATCATTATGAAACCATGCGGCTACCATCCTACGGATGTCATCCCAAACTAAGCAAACTCCTACATATCTCACCGTACCCTCATCGAAATGAACCTGTGAAAGACGAATATTTGTTCCCTGTGCGATTGCCTGAATACTGCGACTTTGAAAGTCGGATCCAAACCTTCCGAGGAAAATGGCCAAAATATTTGGGAGGACCCACCACCGAAGAATTAGCTAGAGCCGGATTTATCTACTTGGGCGAAGGGGATAAAGTCAAGTGCTTCAGTTGCGGTGTGTCGCTTCACGAGTGGGAGACGAAAGATTGCGCTTACCTGGAACATGCTCGATGGTCTCCGGATTGTGACTACCTACCTTTAGTGGGACCTCGTCATTGAAGTGGCCTATCATGTCGTTTAAGAAACCAGCTTGGCTAGGAGTCAAACGTTGGACATCACCTAAACAAGTATTTAAACCCCATGTAAAAAATAATATTCAAAGATTACCAAACGAATTGCAAGAGAAGATCTACAAGGAAATTTGGCAGGGACTTGCCAGAGCCAAATCTCAATTTGTGACTGTAGAGCTTTTATGTCGAGAAATTCGCAACAGAAAATTGACAAAAGTCAACAAATAAGTCAGATTTCTCTGGATCAAGGGTGCGTTCTTCCGTATATTCCGCTTTAGACCATTTACATTTGAAGATTTTAATGACATTCTTGGCCGATTCCTGGAATGGCAGTGGCCAGAAATTACTCACTACGTCCGTTACTTTTGCTCTAGGAGGTATAAAAACTGACTACCATGCCACAACCGTTATCATTCGTGATACAACAGATTCCGTGGAAGGAAATCAATTACACTATTCAAACAGTAGAGGATTACCATTGCCTATTAGACTCTCAGAACATTACACACTGTCCCTACGACACCACCTCTTGATCACCACAAATGTTGTACAGCGACTTGTTTATATTCCACTTTGATCGTTTTGATGTGTCTTTTATTCATGTACTGAGCCATTTGGCTTTTATGCATTTTTTGTCTTTCGTGTTGTTCACATTTAAAGATGGCAATAAACGTGTCCTGAAAAAAGTATAAAAACTCTTGTCTTGTCTGTCTTCCTGTCAAAAGTGACATTCCTTACACTACTATTATCATGGCTACCTCTACTGTCTCTGCTCCCTCTTCCTCCACTGTCAAAGTCATCGACGAACACTTAGATCGTGCTAGTTGGGAGGCCTTGTATCTTCGACATCCCTTTAACATACTCATTGCTGGACCTAGCGGTTCAGGCAAAACCGAATTTGTCAAACGTTTGATTGAACATAAACATCATTTGATCGATCATCCCCCTCAACGCATCGTGTGGTGTTACAAAGAGTGGCAATCGGCGTACCGCCTTCTGCGAAAAAGTCAAGGCGATTCCATCGTCTTTGTGGAAGGCATTCCTGGCGAAGGCGACAGAATCGTGTCTGACCCTAGTCAAACCCATTTGGTCATCTTTGACGACATGTTCGGAGAAGACGAAGAAGAAATTAAACTCTGGTTTACGCGCAAAGGGCATCATCGTAATGCCAGGGTCATTTACATCACTCAAAATTTGTTTCAACAAAGTAAAGCCCATCGCACCACCAGTCTCAATCCTAATTATGTGTCTTGTTTAAAAGCCCTAGAGATAAATCGCAAGTGCAAGTGTTAGCCAAACAGTTAGGAACGCCTTGGCTGACTCATGCGTACGACGATGCCACTCAAATCCCACACGCTTATTTATTCGTGGATTTAAAACCCACCACTCCCGATTATTTGCGATTTCGTACCCATCCGTTTCACCACTGGTGCCAAGACGGAGGGCCTTTCGTGTACACGTCCCCATCGTCGACTTAACCACAACCACAACCACCAAAAAAATATCTAGAAAAACCTCGGTCACTTTGGCTCTGTCTCACACATCGTCAACATGATGTCCCTTCAGTCTCATCTTCCCATCAAATTGATTCGTGCCTTGTACGGTATCAGTCGCGAAAAAAATCCACAAATACGTGCTCGTGTCTTAGAAGCTAGTCTCAAAGAAGTCTTACGATGGTTTACGGTGACAGCACGTAAATTACTGCAAGGCATCATTCAGATTCCACATCAAACCAAACGCTTTTTTGACAGAAACAAAGTCGCCTTGACGCAACTGGCCGATCCTCGCATCGACACACAAACCAAAAAGCAAATCATTTTGAAACCTGGAGGTAGCGGTTCTCTAGGAGGTGTCATCATTCATTCCCTCTTAAAATGGGATCCCAATGCTCCCAAAGTTGTTCCTAAGCAAAAAGCCACTCCCCGACGTACCCAGAAGAAAAAGAAAAAGAGCAACGGTGTCAAGATCAGGTCACAGCCTCAGAAAAAGAAAAAGAAAAAGAAAAGTCCACAGAAAACAGCTTCTACTCGCAAGAGAGCGTCCCCAAAACTTCTCCTCCAGCGGTGACACCTTCTTCCTCTTTAGCGGCAGTGGCCGCTGCGCACAAAGTACCTGCTCCCAAAATTAAAGTCCAAGAAAGATCGGGCATGTTACAGTTTACTGGATTTGTCCAAGCAAGAACTGTCCCAGTTTAGTCCGTTGCGAACTCCTCAACGTCGAGCGATACCTGTCATCAAGTTGATACGACGTAAAGAGAATCAGAGGCAAACAACAGGGATCAGTGTTTTTGTGCTGCTGAACGCCCAAAAGATGTCCCCTCGAAGAAGTGCACACCGTTACCATCGTGTTCCTTCTTCTGTTCACAAAGGAAAAGGAAAAGGAAAATGAAAAGGACTTCCCCCTCGTTTAGCCAAAAATTGGGACATGTTGTTTGTCCTGTCCAAAGCCCCTCCACCCATGCGAAAACAACTCATTCAAACTACCTCCAAAGACGTCATCGATACCGTATGCGAATGTTGTCTGAATGTCTTGAAAGGCACAATACCTTTGTCTAAACACCAGAAAGAATGCTTAGCCAAACATAGACACGTTCTTCGCCAAATGGTCCAAAAGAAAATACCCATTGGTCAAAGGAAAAAGATGTTAGTGCAACGCGGAGGAATTTTGCCCTTTTTACCCATGTTGCTGAAAGGAGTAATGGGCACAAAAGGAGGACCCTTGCTGAAAGGAGTATTGGGAACGATGGGAAACATCCTGGGATGAAGATAAAAAGGTCCAAGAAGATAAAAGGAGGACTCTGGAGTCAAACAATCTCAGACGTGACCCTTGAACTCTGATGGAAGGACGAAAATTGACTTTAGTCCGTTACAAACGATGGATGGAATAACATCGTTGGCAAGAACAACGGACCCCCGCATTTACCTCCCAATCCTCATTTGACCTAGATTTCACAGTTACAACACGAATTGCAATCGTTGATGGATCGCAGCGATTTGTCAGAAACGAAAAAATCGCAACGGTACGGTCAGTTGTTGCAACGACTGCAAATCTTTCACCAGAAAGCTTTAGACGAAACAGCTCTACCCACTCTGAAAGATTTTAACACTCTGATGAAAAGTCCATCACCACCGCCTCCAGCGGTCAACACAGACGCAACCCCACGGATGCATGAGGAAGAAGAGGCACGAGAAGTCTTTCAAACACCGTCAGCAGCTCCCATCCCTAGTACGATTGCAGCGTCCTTGTTGACCCCTTCCCCTACACCCAACGAGAAGAACTTAAAGCTTGGGTTAAAAAGATGATGTCCACTCCACCTTCGACAGAAGTGAAAAAGAAAGAAGGGAAAGCAGAAGTGAAAAAAGAAAAGAAGACCAAAGCCATCCCATTACCACCACCACCACCATTACCTTCAACTTTTACATCCGTGGCACATCGAACACGTAAAGCCGTTTCTAAACACCCCCTTGTCCCGTTCAGAGTAGCATCAGTGAAGAGTGTATCACTTATTTTAAAAATGGAGAAGGTGTTAGCCAGCATTTACTACGATCCAGCCCATGCCGCAGGTTACGGAGGAGTTCAGAAATTGTATCGTGCTGCCAAAACTCGACTGAAAAGTGTCCGTTTACCTCATGTGCAACGATGGTTACAAGAACAAGCCACGTACACGTTACACAAACCCATTCGACGAAAATTTTCCAGAAGTCGCACCCGAGTGGAGGGCATCGATCATCAATGGCAAGCTGATTTAGCTGATGTCTCTCATTTAGCCACCTACAATCGCGGCTACAAATATTTGTTTTGTGTCATCGACGTCTTTTCCAAATTTGCTTGGGTCGTGCCATTGACTTCCAAATCGAGCAGTGAGTTAGTGCGAGCCCTACAACTGGTGTTGAAACAAAGCGGTCGTCACCCTCTTCGATGGCAAACCAACAAAGGCTCCGAATTTCTGAACCAAGCTTTCCAAAAAGAATTGAAGAAACGTGACATTCATTTTTTCACCACTGACAATCCTGAAACCAAAACCAGCATCGTGGAACGTTTTCAACGCACCTTCAAAGAACGCATGTGGAAATATTTTACGCATCAACACATTCTCAAGTACATCGACGTCTTACCGTACCTCGTCCAAGCGTACAACCAGTCTTACCATCGAAGCATCGGACGTGCCCCCAAGAAGTTACTCCCGACAACGAAGTGACTGTCTTCGAGCGCCTGTTTGGTACGTCCCCAACAGTGACTGTCCCAAAGAAAGCTGGAGTGTTGTTGTCAGCAGGAGATTGGGTGCGTATTGGGAAAACCAAACGCACTTTCGACAAAAGGTTACTTACCCAACTGGACCACCGAATTGTTTCGTGTCACTGAACGAGTGCGTGGCGGTCATCCTCCCGTCTATAAATTGGAAGACATGAACGGGGAAGTGTTAAAAGGAACGTTTTACTTGCCCGAATTACAACGTGTGACCAAAAAAGGAGATGATGTGTACGAGATCGAAAACATTCTTGATCAAAGAACTCGTAAAGTGGCAAAAAAAACGTGTCAAAGAAGTCAAAGTACGTTGGAAAGGATATCCTCCCAGTTTTGACTCTTGGATCGAAGCTTCGCAAATCATCGACTACAAAAAGAAGTGACCATCATGCCCTTCAACACAGCCTCAGCTACCGCAGTTACCACTCCTTCGCCCAGTTCTTCTGTGCAAGATCTACAAAAACAACCCTTGTGGGTGTGGTGTGGAGAACGTGTGCCTAAAACGCAAATCGTCTTTTTCTGCCAAATCTTTGTGGTGTATTGTGTCATCGGTGCTGCCATGGCCAATTTGAGTTTGCAACAAGGAGACAAACAATTGTGGACCATTTTACTCAACAGTTGCATTGGTTACCTTCTTCCCAATTCGTCCTTGAAATATTCCTCGAACGGGAACAACAACAACGGGAGCCTTGCGTCCAACGTCAGTCCCCCTTCCAACAGTCACCATAACAATCCTCTTTTATAGACACTCCTCTGACTTCCAGTGACCCCTCGGACACTAGAACTCTGGAATTATGAATAACCAATTTTACTTAACGTTACCCAGTGACAGTTCCATAGAGGTGTTTGCCAATAACACCTTGTGCTGTTATACAGCCAAATTACCTCAGGCCATCCGATTGGATCACGAAGCCCATTGGGAAGTGGCTTTGGTGGAAATGATTCACCCTACACAAATCCTAAATATCCTTCCTAATCAAAACACATTTACGGTGGAAGTTCATGACGAGCAAGTGCAACAACACTTGGATGAACGCACCACTGCCAGTGACTCAATGGAAACACAAGATCCCATACTAAACGATTCACCTATCTGTTGACCATTCCTGCAGGCTATTAATTTAGCGGAAAACATTTGGTGAACACGATTTCTACCAAATTCAATACCGTGTTTGCCAAAGCCTTGGAAAAAAGACAGAAAAAGTTTCACCCTCGAGTACCACAAAATAGCTCGTCGCCTACTCATCAAATTTTTGAGGACAAAGTATTGGCCATTACATTTTGTCCTGAACTGTATGATATTTTGGGTAGAGACACCAAGTTGATCAAGATGAAAAATGAAATACCACCCATGACCAGTAACTTGGATTTTGCGAAATATTTTCGATTCCCTGTAGAAATGAACCAAGGACTGAATTTGATTTTTGTGTATTCCGATGTGGTGGAGTACAACGTGGTGGGACACACCTCCGTACCGTTACTGCGTGTAATTCCTTTCAAAGTGGATTCTGCCACAGTCGCTGACGAGGAAGGTGGAAACACCTATCACGTTCACCGCGAATTTGTACATCCTCACTATTTATCCGTCAGTAGGTCATATTTCGACACTGTCAACATTACTATAAAAGGAGATCTTGGACAAAATATTCCATTTACCAAAGGAAAGTCACAGTGAAACTCCATTTTTGAAAACGATTACTCTAACCCCTTGTCAGTCATGTATCCTGCGTACCAAGAAGTCGCTCGACAGCGAGGACATGGTTTAGGAGATCTGCTAAAATCGGCCTTTCGTACAGCGGTTCCCATTTTGAAACCGATGGTGACACGGGGATTGCACGCCTTGAAAGATGCCGCGTTGACGCAAGGCAAAGAATTTCTCCAAACTGTCATCATTGACAAGCAAAACCCCAAAGAAGCTTTCTTGAGAGCAAGCAAAAATGTCTTGCTTCAAACAGGCAAAGACATTTTAGGCCGACGAAAAACTCATATAAATGCTCTGGACGCTGCCGAGTCAGGCATTCCTGCTTCCCTGACGACACAGCAAGGACAAGGCAGAAAAAAGACGTCGAAGACACCCCTTCAGAGAACTTCACACTCTCAGAGCTAGAAAGACTAAGAAAAGAGAAATCGTCCGAGACTTAGACATTTTTGATTATGAAAAAAAAAAAAAAAATTACAGAGAGAAAATAATGCACCGAGAGTCTTGCGCCTGTTCCAAGTCGAAACTGGATCTGTTTGCCATGCCACCCACCATGATGACGATGCAAGAATCCCAATGGGTCGAATTTCATCCCGTCTCCTCTTTGACGGATTCAGCTCCCATCGAGTTTGAAATCAAAGAACAACTCGAAGATTACATCGATCTGAATAGCAGTTACTTTTACCTAAAACTTTAAAGTGATCAAAACCGACAACACCAATCCGGGTGCCGATGTCAGAGTAACTCCCGTCAACAATTTCATGCATTCCTTGTTCAGCGAAGTGGATTTGTACTTGAATAACAAACTGGTTAGCAGAAGTATGGATACTTACCCTTACCGAGCGTACCTGGAAAATCTCTTGACGTATGGAAAAGAGGCCAAGAACACTTATCTAGGCGCTTGCGTGGTATGGGAACCTGACACCGCAGGTGAAGACACGTTTAACGACACAGCCCTGACAGCCGATGACAATCCTCGCATTGTGGGTTTTAAAGATCGTCGAAAGAAAATTCTGCAAGGTCGTTGTTTAGAACTGATGGATCGTTTGCATTTGGACATGTGGTTGCAAGAAAACTATTTGCTGAACGGAGTGGATATTCGCCTGAGACTCAATCGCAGCAGTGTCGCTTTCCATCTGATGGCTCATGCCAACAAGTACAAAACCATCATTCAAGAAGCCAGACTTTACGTGCGCCGCGTAGAAGTGTTACCTAAAGCGGGAAACTACATCAGTCAAACATTGAGCAGAACGACCGCCAAGTATCCGATACGACGCGTAAAAGTGAAAACTTTCACCATTGCTGCTGGACTCCGATCCAAGATCGAAGATCATCTGTTCCAAGGACAGTTACCCAAACGTTTAAACATTGTTATCGTCAGCAACGCAGCCCTCAACGGAACCCACGATCAAAATCCTTTCCAGTTTAAGCACTACAAAGTGTCCAAGATCGAAGTCAGTCGCGATGGCAAGACTTTGTGTACCAGACCCTTCTAACCTAACTTTGCCCAGAAGAATTACTTGAGATCGTACTTGTTCCTGTACAATGCTACCGGACAGGTAGGAAGCAACACCAGTCACAGCATTTCGTACGAAGATTATGTAGAAGGTTACACTTTGTGGGCCTTTGATTTCACTCCAGACCAAGGCAGCGATGAAGGTTATTTCCATCCTATAAAATCCGGTCAACTGCGTGTGGAACTTCAGTTTGCAGAAGCTTTCACCGAGACGGTCAACGTAATGTGTATGCCTAATTCGATAATACCATAGAAATCAACAGTTTGAGAGAAGTCATTCTAGACTATTAGAAGCTATGGAAGACTCTTATCCCTCTTTCAACAGTAGAGAATCTTTGGAAATGGAATGGGAGAATACCGTAAAAGACGAACCACAAGACAAAGACGAAGAGGACATGGTGGTCACGTCCAGATGGCCAGAACAAGAACAAGAATTAGTGTCCTGTTTTGCTAAACACCTGGCGGATAAAATTACGGAATTGACCAAGAAAGATTGCTATGGATGTCAAAACTATCATCCCAGTCAAATTCAACACGATAAATGTCTGATGATGAGCCAAGAAAAAAAATTGGACGAGTTTCTGGACGAAGCTTGGAGTCTCATCTCGGAAGAAGCAGTGTTGCATGAGTGGTATAAAGGCTTGCGTGATCATTCCTACCCTCCATTCACTACTCTAGAGATCTATCACATCGAAGCTCTCTTAGCTCAGAGTGAGGCGACGAAACAAATAAACAGTTACTTGACAGAGATTTTCAAACAAAAAGTCAAGTTTGAATTGATGACTTATCATTACCTGTGAAAAAAACAACAAGAAAACAAAAATGGATACCTGGGAACTTTATTACCTTTTGAACAACAGTTCGTACACTGCTTCTTGGAATCCTGTCGTGTGCGCTAAAGATGAACTACCTCATCGCTTACCTCAAGACCATCAAGCTTATGTCATCAACACGGACGACAGTCACCTCCCAGGAACCCACTGGGTAGCCGTCTACTTCCCTGAAGAGGAGTGTGTGGAGTATTTTGATTCGTATGGATTACCCCCTTTGGAAGACGACATCATTGACTTTATGAAAAGAGATGCCCAGACGACACGATTCAATAATGTGAAATTACAAGGCACAGATTCCATGATGTGTGGACAATATTGTGTGTATTTTCTTCATCAACGCAGTCTTGGATATTCTTTAGAACATTTAGTGACTTATTTTGATCGTCACTCTTCTAGAAACAATGAAAAAGTAGATCAATGTTTTTGTGACCATTATGGTTATCTCTTGTCTTTAGCTAGGAAACGTAGTGTACATCAATGGCCTCATGACTTCCATCAGTAGAAATCTCACATAATTTCACAACGTTGTCAACCTTGTCAAAAAAAGTTTGTTTGATATTATTGTTACTTGTTAGTGGTTAGTTTTTGTTGAATAAAAAAATGTTGTGTTTTGAAAAATGTGTCTGTCGTTTGTTTTCAAAAAGCACTGTGAATATATGTTCTTTGACTTTCTCTCTATCCCTCACGATGACATTCGCTATCATAACGTTTCGACACTAAAAGTGAATAGGAATGTTTTCTATCGCGTCCGCGTTTGAACCATATAAAGCGGGTTGGTCTCCAGTCTGGCCATCCACTGTCGGCTCGTCAACCTATGAACATGCCTTCCAGACTAGCCAAGCTGAACGAAGCTTACGTGAGTTTACATAGTGTCAGGCTAAACCTGATACCGAAGCTTGAAGAGATAGAGAACGTCAGGATGTTATCAATAGCCCAAGGCCTGGTAGAAGAGGTCTTCAGAGAGGAATCAAGAAAGAACAAGAAGAATGGACAGAGAAGTACAGACTTCAGAAGCAGAGAGAACAGCAACAACAGAAGCAGCAGCAAGAACCAGACAGAGGTTTTGTTGACTGTCGTGTGGACACCAAGGAGTTCTCCGTCTCTTTCCGCAGAAGGCGGCCCGTATCGTATAGGAAAGCCTTCCGCCAGACGGGGACGCAATCTTAGACAGTAAAAAGGATTGCCATCACTCCCCGTCAACAAAAACAGCCCTTTTCAGGGCTACCCCAATACTCTAGAAAAGAGATATTAATTCAATTGCCAATTTGTGTAAATGTAGAGTAGTGTGACTATAAACACTCACTCCTTTATTGTGGTTTGTGTGTGTGTGTGTTTGCATTCGCGTATGTTTGTGTGGATAGTAGATATGGTGTGTTTTTTCTTCTCCTCCCTTCTGTGTGGATAGTAGAATGTGTGTTTGTGTGCGTCTGCGTACGCTTGTGTGGATAGTAGAGTGTGTTTATATCCGTTCGCGTACATTTGTGTGGATAGTAGAGTGTGTGTTTGTGTGCGTTCGCGTACATTTGTGTGGGTAGTAGATATGGGTAGGTTTTTTTTCTCTTCCCTTTTGTGTGGATAGTAGAATGTGTGTTTGTGTGCATTCGCGTACGTTTATGTGGATAGTAGATATGGATGTTTTTCCTCTCTTCCCATTTGTGTGGATAGTATAGTGTTTGTTATGTGCATTCGCGTTTCGTTTGTGTGGATAGTAGGTATGGTGTGTTTTTTTCTCTTCCTTCGTTTGCGTGGATAGTATAGTGTGTATTTTATGCATTCGCGTTTCGTTTGTGTGGATAGTATGTATGGTGTGTTTTATGCGTTCGCATTCGTCTGTGTGGATAGTATATGTGGTGTATTTTTTTAATTCTCTTCCCGTTTGTGTGGATAGTATAGTGTGTGTTATATGTGATCGCGTTCGTTTTTGTGGATAGTAGATATGGGTGTGTTTTTCTTCTCTTCCCTTCTGTGTGGATAGTAGAATGTGTGTTTGTGAGCGTTCGCGTACATTTGTGTGGATAGTAGATATGGGTGTTTTTCTTATCTTCCCTTCCCTGTGAATAGTATAGTGTGTGTTATATGCGTTCGCGTTTCGTTTGTGTGAATAGTATATGTGGTATGTTTTATGCGTTCCCGTACGTTTGTGTGGATAGTAAGTATGGTGTATTTTTATGCGTTCCCGTACGTTTGTGTGGATAGCAAGTATGGTGTGTTTTATGCGTTCGCGTTTCGTTTCTGTGGATAGTAGATATGGTGTGTTTTATGCGTTCGCGTTTCGTTTGTGTGGATAGTATGCATGGTGTGTTTTTATGCGTTCCCGTACGTTTGTGTAGATAGTAGATATGGTATGTTTTATGTGTTCGCGTAGCGTTTGTGTGGATAGTAGATATGGGTGTTTTTTTCTTCTCTTCCCTTCTGTGTGGATAGTTTATAATGAGTTTTTTCTTCCCTTCCGTGTATTTGTTTGTTTTTAAGCGTGTACGTATGTTTCTTTGTGTTTGTATTTGTGCGTTTGTATGTGTGCGCTTACTTTTCTTTGTGCGTGCGTGTGTGTATTGGTCTTTGTTTGTCCGTTTAAAATTCCCTTTATCCATATCAAATTCATGTCACCCACCTACCTACAGTAGCGCGTATTAGGTCAGTCACTTGCAACACTGTTGCGATTATACCCCTAGTGTTGAGTAAATTGACGTCATTGAAGCTGGAAAGTTTGATACTAGGTCTAAATGAAAAATGTGATTCGCGTTCGTGTTCGGCTGTTGCCATTATTCCTCTAGTGTTGAGCAAAGTGGCTTCATTGAAGCTGGAAAGCTTGAGACTAAAAATATAGACTTGGGTTTTCCACAGGTTGTAGCTATAAATAGATATTAGGTTAGTTCATAGGACTTTCCTACAAGATGAGATTATAAATAGATAGTGGGGTTTTCCTTAGGAATTTACCACAAGTTGTAGCTAAAAATAAATACTAGGTTTTTCCAAAAGGAATTTCCGACGTCATATCTGTGACTCATGCGCATGCGCTATAAAATTTGGCGCATGGAAAATCTAAATGAAAAATGTGATTCGCGTTCGTGTTCAGCTTGTTGCAAATGTCCAGTACCGTGACTTCATGCTACCTGTTCCATTCCTATTGTTCCCATACAAAATTCCCATTGAAGCTATAGTAGCCCAGGGTGTGCCACTTGTCCGTATAAATCTTGTCCGTCTATAGTCCCACCTATGTTAAATTTCCCCAATAGGTGATACGAACGCGAATGCATAAAACATACTATACTATCCACTGACACGAACGTGAATGCATAAAACTTTGTATAGAAATGAAACAGGTGGCATGACGTCACGGTACTTGCTACATTGTTGCAAGTGTCCAGTACCGTGACGTCACCCCACCTGTTCCATTCCTATTGTCCCCATACAAAATTCCCATTGTCCGTAAACAGGCCCAGGGTGATATTTTGTCGCTATAAATCTTGTCCGTCTATAGTCCAACCCATGTTAAAATTCCCCATGTTAAATTCCCATTGTCGCCAGGGTACAACCCCCCTAGTTTAACATAGAAGTCCCATTGTGGCTAGGGTGCCTCACTATACTACTGATGTCAATAATTATGTGATACTAAAATACTGCCCTCGTCATTGGCTAGGGTATCAGACCCGTGACCTAAAGTGGGTGGGTTTTTATCCTTTCATTTGATCAGTTTGAGGCAGTTAATGTAGTGTATCCTCGGGCAAGTTACTTTGGGATAAATTGCCCATTCACCAAATAACCTAATTGTGTTGATGTGCTGTAAAACACAAAACCAATTTGATCAGAGGAATAGATGACTTCAAACTTTGCAAATTTGCTGAATTTCTGAGTTATCTTTCAGCTATTTATGTGGAAAATATATGAAACGATCCGTCCCGCTATATTGTTTGTTATAATGACCCTGGACATTTGAAGTGATTTTGGATCTCTTGAACCCTTACTTATGTAAAATTTATAAATATTACAGTTCAAAATGTGTAATAATTAAATATTTCGCAAGCGATGATCCTAAATAGTTGATTCAATGGTTTTCTTTTAAAATTTGACATTGGTGTTTCTGAAAGGGAACCGGTCATTGGTTTCTTGGATTAAAATATTGGAATAAGAAAGGCTGAAGTATTTGGATAATTACATAACATTGCATACTTTATGATGGCAGCGTCTAGATAAGTAATATGAATTGCAATGTCAATTGTAACAGGAGAATGCGATAATGAGTATTTATTACATACCCATTTAATATCTCATGGTTGATGTTCTACTTGATACGTGTATTCAATCCATATTTTCATATTTTTCATCCAGACTGGAACTATTAAGACATTTCACTGACCTCCGCGATTCGATATTTGCAGATGCATCGAATGTAACCTTCCTAATTCCCATTTTTTTTAAATTTGCATTTATCGAAATGCTTGGGAAGCGTAAAAGAGGGAGGTTGTTATAGGTCCTCCCTCCCCATTGGGTCTGGGTACATTAGCTTAACACATAACAGTAGTCATGTAATAAACTATGATCTAACACATAACAGTAGTCGTGTAATGAACTATGATCTAATACATACAGTAGTCGTGTAATAAACTATGATCAAACACATAACAGTAGTCATATAATAAATTATAATTTAACAGACACTAAGACAATGAAAACAGTCATCTTTATCATTTTTTTAAAAATAATTAAACACACGTATTCTACTTTATAGAATATATACTGTGACATTGCGTGTTTGGTTTTAGCGTGAAAAAGTGTGACAAAACTGTTAGACATGTTTCTATATTGTATGAGAAAATTTTATGTTCAAACATTTCGTTTAAGTTGTATTTAGCAGAGGAACACAGATAGGGAGTGGATTTTATGCACGAAGAAACGAATAAAACAAATATCAACTGCAGCTAGTTCCAAAGCTAGCCAAGGCAAATTCACACACATTTTATTGCATATATTCCGTCTCACACATATTCATCTCTGCCATGACAACGCGAAACCTACCATTAGGGCCTTGACCGAAGGATCATGGCAAAAATAAAACCAAATCTGGATTTGTAATATAAATGTACATGATTTTGTTCTCCGTTATGACTACTTGCATAAACATACATGTATATTATTTGTCTTCTTTTTATGACTGCATTTATAAACATACATGTAAAGTATTTGTTATCTTGCAATGATTGCATCGATGTGTATTATTTGTCCTCTTGTTAGGACTGGGTGGATAAACATGCATGTATATTATTTGTCCTATTTAGACTGCATGTCTAAACATACATGTATATTATTTGTCCTATTATGACTGCATGCCTAAACATACATGTATATTATTTGTCCTCGTGATATGATTGCTTGTATACATATACATCTACATTATTTGCCCTACTGTTGTGACTGAATGTATAAAGTTTTGTTAAAACATATTTTCACATGCCACTGCAATGTTTGTGTTATTTAACTTTGACCCTAACCAAGTACTTCATTGAAGGGAGAAGGGGAGGCAAGTTATATTCCTCTTGCCACGTGGTCAACTTATCTACCAAGTTTGTGAGTACTAAGAAATATAAGAAGGCTGTATAATTAGACAAGCAAACAAACGAGAAGTATCCAAATATCCGACGAGAGAAAAGACCCATAAGTGTTAACAATAATTTCAAACTTACATCTGTCCCCAAAATCGACCAGTCCAAAACTTAAAATCAATGGAAAATATTGGGAATTAATAATTAGTGTAAATAACCATATACGTGGCAAACTGTTTACTCACCTGAGCATTTATTGCCTTTGTTCCCGTCATGTATCCAAGAACTGGAATTCCAAGTGGCTGTGCAATCACGTTTAAAGTGTGGATAGTTAGTTCCGAGCCTATAACCAATATTGCGGCGATATCATGATTGTTTATGTATGTACAAAACTTTTTTATATACTCCGAAAGAATGGGTTTAATTGCAATTGCTGTTCCTTCTAAATGAGTCTGGGAAAAGCCGGTCAGTTCTTGTTCTCTCAAAGCCCTGTTAAAAAATTTGTTGTAATGCTCATAATATTCCGGTTCAAATACTGCGCCGATGCCGATATTAGGTTTAAGGGTGACGCCGAGCACAAGGGACAGCGTGATAATGCTATTCAGAAGAAAGCGATACATCATAATGATACAATATACAAACGAATTAGCTCTGGAAAACAGTTGACTGCGATCCTCATTTCTTTCAGATATTTAAATCAACCAATTCCAGAAAAAGAAACTTCTTGACAAAATTTTCTCCGAAAGGTTGCATTTGATATATGTATATTCACAAACTTTAATTTTTCAAACACGAATTTGCCATATGGCGAAATGCATATTCACTTTTATTCAGTTTTCACACATTGTCATCTTTCCCTTCAAGTATCCTTTGGGGGAAAAACATGATATTTTTTCTCACATTTTCGGAAGTATTCTATTCCCAAAGACGACGAATCCGGAGTAACGCTCAGCATAGAGAGTCAACCAAATAAAGTAATTTTTCTGATACATACAGAAAAATCAATAAATCCTCTGAGTGGAAGCGCCTTGCTGTCCCTGCCGACACTTTTCCCCAATTGTGTAATTAACAGATCAGATAAATGTTTTCTACGCCACATTTCCAGTACGCATGCTATGCGACATGAATACAATAAAGGTACTCCTATGTGTGTGTATTTTAAAATATGGAATAAACAGAAGGCGAAGAAGTATCTGTGTCATGTGCACGATCGATCTACCAATCAAAACTGGCTTTGCAGATCACAGCCTCTGTCATTTTGACTTAACTGATTTTTGCTAAATGGATGAGGCATGAATAAATATTGATACTGAAAAACAGATGAAATATTATTGCGAGTTCGAGATAGGGGAGGAATTGGTATAAGAAGGCTGAATATTAGAGAAAATCATATTAGAGTTATAAATATCCTTCAGTGATGACATTTATGAACTGCATGTCGAATGCTCTTTGCATTTAAACGCTTCAAAGAAAAACAACTTTCTTACGTTTGCTCACGCATGCAGAAAGTATTTGTATAGCTGAGTCTATTTCATGTACAAGAGGCATTATAAAGTTCTCGTATGTTGGTCATTTAAAAAAAAAAAAAATATGCAGCTCTCAAAGAGGAGCGTAGGAACGAAATGTTTGCCCCAAAAACCTAATTGCTTCTAACAGCTTAGTTCTTCCTTAACTGAACTATAATATAGGCTCATTACACCAGAAATCGATACCTAATTAAAGTCATTTTAGTCGATGTTCAACACTTAGGCAAGAACGTTGACCTTACGCTTCTTTAAGGCATTTCCTTTATGGCGTTTGGCATGAATTATTTTTTATTTAAGGCACAACAGTGTTGACCAGTTGTGGTTCTACGGTAGCTCACTGAATTCGACACGAATATGTGTGAAAGTCACTATGATGATTGACAGATGTATGGGGACTACTAATATGATGGAACGAAGAAGTTGAACCACGTCAGCATAAGTATATAAAACAAAACTGAGTAAAACTTAAGAAAATAAGGGAGATTTCGCCTAGCCAGGGAAAAGAACAGCATAAAGTAGACACATTTCATAATATTTGAGAATCAGTCACTTATAAGTGTTGACACACCAGTTCATTTAATTGACTTCCATTTGGGTAAGTCTCAAAATAACGTCAGTTAACACAATATGATTCTGTGATGATTAAAGCACATTCATTTAACGAAGTGTTTACGAAATTACTTCAGCTGTAAAATTAGCCTAATTAGAGCACTAGAAGACGTACGCTTTATCGCTAGAGCATAAGAAGTCTGCTGCAGCTGTTTTGATAGATTTTTGGAAAGCATTTGTCTATTTACTCCTAAAACTCCTCCATTAACTGATAGCTGTGGGCTTTTAGCTTTGGCAGTTAATATCATGGGACAGTACCTCTCAAATTGAAGAAAATGTGTCAAACTAAGAAAACTCAACTAGTTCATGGGCACATATCTATAAAGGGGTACCCCAGGGGTTAATTCTCGGATCCATACTTGTTATTTCTTTTTAACTAATAACATCTTTTCTGAAATGATCTGAATAAATATGTCCATAACAACACACAAGCATTGTGTTCACCACGACTTTTATGTTATGAACTACTGCATTGGAAACAATGCACTGCTTTGATTAGTTGGTTTTCAGACGATGAAATGAAAACAAACTTTGACTACATCCAAGCTTCATGTGTCCTAGTGTGTGTCAAACAAAATTATATCGTTCCTAAATATAACCGATCAGAGCATGGGATCTAAAAAAATGAACCAACAACAATTTCGTATGCCAATGGTTATGATCAATGTATGCAACTTAAACTAAATATGAATTATGTATGGATATATCAACATGTATGATCAATGTATGGAATTTAACAACAAGTTTGATTGATACATGGATCTATCACCAGATATGACGAGAGTATGGAATTTATGAACAAATATAAACAAGATATGGTTATGCGACGAGTATGATGGATGTATAATTAATTTTCACAAACATGGTATATTGAATTGGTTGATTTAAAATGGAATAAACAATTATATTTATTTCGTGGCGTCCAGTCGACGGATACGAGATATAGGAACGACCTTGCGTGGCCCGTTCCTCCCAGCCTACCAAAAGTTCCCTCGATAGTCTCCGTACTCCGTAGACTATTGGTCCAGAACCATCATTAGAACCGACGTCACCAATAACAACAGTATCCGGGTTACACAAGCCAGAGTTCGATGACTCCCTGGCAACAGCTAAAATACGACTGAATCGTGTAATACATGAAGTACATGTGAATTGAACGATATACATCACGTATGTGGTCACGCGAACATGACATTTTTACGCAATCATTTCTTCCATAATAAGGACTTACGATAATTTTATTATTATTATTATCGTTATTATTATTATTATTATTATTATTATTATTATTATTATTATTATTATTATTACCACGTTTGTGCAGGAATCTGTCTCCAACAAAAATAACCTCACTGGATTATAAGAACTCGAACATTGCTTATCATTTAATGCAGGCAACATATAATTAAAATCAACTTGTCCGTTCAACTATAAAAATTGCTACCTTGAAACAGATAATATTCTATTCAATAATATGCAATATAATTCTGATCTTTTAGAAAAGTTAGAATAAATTCCGAAACTTTCGATATATAAGACAGTTGTATCACGCAGAACGGATATCACCGATTATAG
Source organism: Megalonaias nervosa (assembly GCA_016617855.1). NCBI lineage: Eukaryota > Metazoa > Mollusca > Bivalvia > Unionida > Unionidae > Megalonaias > Megalonaias nervosa. Next base: position 11,302 of record JAECUM010030502.1, on the reverse strand, counting down.
TTCACATTGCTGTACAGATGACGATTGCTTCCGTAAATGGACAGCTTCCGAACAAGACTCATCTATTTTGTGGTGACACAGAAAGAATTTGGGCTATAAGTACCTTGGTCGTGGACAAATTTACAGCCAGAGAATTGTATTTTTCTCACCGCCAGTACTTTGTGCGTGCGCATTGGAAGAACCGAGCTCACTATTACGACATACATAAGGATGAAACTATACATACCCTAGAACACATTGTACGCGACAACGAAACCCATGTACATTTTCATTTAGATATTATACAAAGGTACTTTAGTACACAACATTTAGTGACAATTCGAAATATAGATGACCTATAACGTTTCCTTTATATAACTCGCATTGAGAGTAATGCAGATATTTAAACCCAACGGGGATTTCGAAGATCAAGTTCATGTTTAAAATAAAATACAAAGATCTAGTAAATAACTGGTAAACAAACTACACAAGTGAACGAACCTACGTGAAAACTTTGGTGAAAATCCGCTGACAGAAAGCAACACAGTTATTATGCAACAGTTTCAGGAACAGTCAGGTGATTGATGATGCAGCAAACCAGAATAATGTTGGAATGTGTGAATATAATCAACAAATAGGAACATAAAAAACATATATTAACAAATATAAACATAATCAACACATATGAGATTAAATTGTGAACATGATCATTACTACAAATGTGAAGATAATCAACGTCTATGATTACAAATGTGAACATTATCAACACGCATGATTGAAAATATCACCGTTTGCCTTGTACGTGGCGATGATTATTTTGGTTTACTTGACTGTGTATATTCCCTTCATCTTACAAACATTCAATTACACTTTCAAGAATTATATTCTAAACTAATGTTGCCATGGGTCGCACTCTTGTAACTCGTTGCATGAGTTATTTCAGGTAAAACTTAACAAGTTTCTTTCAGACAAAACAGATAATTTAAAATCAAACAATCGAAATAATTGTTATTGCATTTTTTAAACAAACTTATTGTATTCATTTTTGCTTTGCGTTTATGTTTCCAGAGTAATATGCAACCATATCGGCAGCAGTAAATTTTTTTATTCTTCTTTTTTTGGAATGGTGAAGGTTGGTTGGATTTTGGAAGGATGAGGGTTGGGTGGTTTTGGAAAGGTGAGGGTTGGGTGTTTTTTTTATATATATATAAATTTTACCTGAATTTGATTCAGACAGGATTAAATTAAATATGGTTTCAGAAACAGACATCTGAAAATTGCTCAGAAACAGCGAAAGTCTAGATCAAGGACTGTTTATAAGAAGACTGAAACATACCTGAAGTAACCGCCCCTGGTAGTGAGAAAATGGCTTCTAAGTCTTACTAACTGATTAACACATGTTCGTTTCTACAATAACTTTATTTACAATACCTTGAAAAACTTTCTTAAGGACTGGTGATTGCTTATAACAAGTGACCTGTAAAGTAGGCTGTAATGTAATTGAATCGAATAGTATCTAGTTTCAATACGTTAATGTACTGTTGGATAAATTACCATTAGCTATAGAGGTGCTTAACTGAAATGGGGACAGAGGTTTTCTTTAACATTTGAACAATAAAATATACAGCTACACCGATATTTTAAAACCGCTTATGAAGTTGGGTGGTGTCATTAGACTTAACTTGGGATTCCTCGGAAGTTACATCTATAATCTTGTAAGACGTTTTAACTTGACGTGATGGAACAGTTTTAATGCGTTTATGAAATCCCATATCGTTGATATAATTTCATGTTGTTAATTTTAGGGTATTTTGACTGAAAATGGTAAATGCGTGTAAGGCCTTCTCTTATGAGAAATGTATACGATAGCTAAAGTTATAATAAACCCCAAATTTAGGAATTTGGTCTCTGTAAAGTTCTGTACACATTATATAATAAATAGCCACCAGTAGATACTTAAATTGCTGCTTGTGCGAACACTGCCTGACCATCACTATATTCTCAATAGTAGGTGGGATATATTATGTTAATATTTGTCCAAAGGTATAACATTATGGGTCTGTCTGGCGGGAAATTTTACATTATAACAGCATGGGACTATCTGGAGGGAAATTTAACATGTTTGGTATATCGGACACGTAACCGGAAATGTAATATTAAACAGTTATAGGTTAAACATGTATGTGTCTGTAATGGGTATAATGGAAATTCGACACGGAACTGGCTTGCCGTTGGTCTAACTAGAAATATAATGTTACAAATTTCCAATGGATTAATCTTATGGATTTGTCTGGAATCTAATAGGAATTTATGATGGAAAATGACTGGCGGCTAGGGTCTAATGGGAGATGAAATGTTAAAAATGTCTTTACGTATGGGGCTGCCAAGTGTCTAATGGGAATTTAACGTGGGGTGACTGTTTGGGGCCTCATGGAAAATGTAATCTTAAAACTGTCCACGGGATAAACGTTATTGGGTGATTATGTCTTCAAACGTGAATTAACATTACGCGGTAGATTTAACATTTTTTTTCGGTTATGGTCTTACAAAGGGAATTTAACATTACGAAGTAGGTTTAACACGTGGAGACCACTATCCATAACTCAATTATCTACTCTCAAACACCCAGTGAGGGAGCAGCTGTAGAACTATGGTTAGCGTGCTGACTCACAACCGAAAGGGTGCGAGTTCGAATCCTACCATCGGACCAGCCAGGGTTAGCTACTTTGGTGTGTCCTTGGGCAAGACAATTTACTCCAACTGTTTTGGCACAAAATAACCTACTCGTTTTGCAGTGCCGTAAAACACCAAACCAAACCAACACCCAGTGATCTGCTATGCAGCAAACTTTTTGATGTGATCAAGACCCAGTTATTTACTGTCCAACATCTAGTGATCTACTATCCAATACCACACATTTTCAATCTAAAACGCTGTTTGGAGTGACCAATACCATATATGTACTATTAAACACACCGTTTGGAGTGACCAACACCCACTCATCTACTAACTACACAGGGTACTATATAACAAGCGGGCAAAAATATAAATCCCTTTTAAAGAAAACTAACTCCCCTACCCCCTATAACTGCCACCGGCCTTAGGAAACGCGAGGCCCAATTTGTATCATTTTGGCGGGGCTCTCTGGATTTACGCGCGGGATCTCCTGTGAGCATGGCATTTGGAAATAAACTTGTAAACAAGTTTTATATGATATTGAACTTAAAATTTTCTTCCATCGCTTGAAAATTACTTTCTCTCTATACATATGTTTTTAAAAATTGCTAACACGCGGGGCCTCTCTGAGCGCGGGGCCCGATTAGGATAAACCGGTCCAATCGGCCTAAGGCCGGCCCTGCAATAACTTCCCAATTATCCCCTTATGAACGCAGTAAACCTCCATCCACTATACCTTCCCTATCATCCTCTTTTAAACAAAACTATCATCCACACAACCTGTATAATTGCTACAACCCTGTCACTGAAATGCAGTAAGAGAAAAACTGATAGAAATATACACATTATACAAGCAAACATAATGAGACACTATTATATATGGAGCGAAAGAAGAGAAGGAGTACAACTGCTTACACAATTACACAAATATAGGCTTCTTTAGAAATCCAACAGGATGGAGAGAAAACAAGCATGCACTTAAAGACAGGCATTATGTTATTTTTACAATGTAAGCACAACTATATCCGTTGTTGTAAATCTTGTATTGTAGTGGGTTTTTTTAAAAAAAACGTTTACGATTTTCTGCACTAGATTTAGTACACTGACAGACCTTATCCAATGCCAGTTCAATTGTTACAAATGTGTTTTGTTTATTTTTCGATTAATGAAGTATGATCTCGGAGTTGTTGAGGCCAATTTGTCGTGAAGCTAAGCTTAAATTGTAAAGTTTTAACATTCATTTGTTCAAGTATTAAAACAGCAATATCAGAGTAGTGCATTTCACATAAAGTTTTTGTACTTGCTAAGGTTAGATTTTCAGCAATGCAGAGTGACTATTATGAAAACAAGTTGTGCGTAATATTTTGTCACGTCTTGCTACACTTCTTTTAGTAAACTGTCTGACATTTGCTTATCAAATGTTGGTTCGCTTCGATACATATAAAACTTTGGATAAAATCTTTTTTGTTAAACCAAATATTGATCGAGATATAATTTTCAGCTTGAGTATAGAGAGTGTTCGCCTGTAAAAATGAAATGAAAAAAGGGAAATAATAGATTGGTCAAAGTCAGTTTCTTCACTAAAATTTGTGCTACTGCAGCAATACAGTTCAATTATTTTCTCTCTAAATGAGTGCGCTACTACAACAGTAAAGTTCAATTTTTCTCACTAAAATGTGTGCTACTGCAATGGTAAAAGTCTGTTTCTTCACTAAATTGTAGCCAGAGACAAATATGTCTTTTTTCACTGCAAACTTTAAGCTAAGAAATCGCTTAAGTTTACCCTTCAGATTTTGATGAGGAAGTGACCAATCCTGATCCAATACCATCAAAACTCTTCGTGCAAAAACGAAAATAATTCGATAGCCTCTGAGACATTTTCAAATGTAAGCTACAGAAAATGACTTCAAAAAGTTTAGAATACTTACAAGGTCAAATTTAAAGAGTTCAATCCCAAGACCCTTGCGTCATCAATGGAGTGTCTGTACTTGTTAAGAAATAACTTTTTCTACTATCCAACGCTTCGTTTTGCCAAGTTATTCACTCGGTTATCTATTACCCAACAGCTAGTCATCGACTACCAAACACCCAATAGCCCACTATCCAATGCTCGACATTTGCTATGCAACTCGCCCTTCGCAGTAACCAAAACCTATTCCTCTACTGATCACACAGAATAGGCTAGGAAAGAGGATGAGAAAATATTTAAATCCTTAGATATAAAACTTTCCTATTCCCAGTAACAACCCTATTCTCCCTAAAATACCTATCCCATATAGCATCCACACCAACTACTTCTAAACAAAACTTCACCCCTACCACGCTTATAATCCTTACATTTTTAGTAGTGGGATGAAAGAAGTTCTTGAACCATTAAAAAAATGAATTTAATTATTTTCTTTGTAAATGTGAATTTGTTGCACAGATAAAGAAAAAGGAAAGAACTTTGCTTTCTAAAAAGTGAATGAGAGAATAAAACTATGAACATTGTATTTCTAAATGAGAATTTGCCGCTCTATGAAAGAATAAATATGATCCTTTCGAAACGTAGATCTGTTGTACCCCATGAGAGAAAGTAATCACGAACATTTTTTAAATGTAAATTTTTGACCTATGAAAACACACGAGCTTTGTTTTTAGAAATGCGAATTTATTGCAACATGAAAGAAAGAAAACATTGCTTTTCTTTGACGAAAAGTAAATGTATTGCACCATGAAATAATAAATACGAATTTTGTTTATGGCAATGTGAATTTGTTGCACGGTATAAAGAAGAAGACATGGACTTTCTGTGTTGAAATGCAAACTTGTTGCACTATTAAATAATAAACATGAACTTTGTTTTCTTGACACGTGAATATTTGTAGTACCATGAAAGAAAGAAATACATGCCTCGTTTTCTTGAAATGTAATGTTATGTACATTGTATGTGCTACGAAAGAAAAAGCCCACCAGTTTTATTTTTGTAAATGTGAATTTGTTTCACAACGAACGAAAAACAACATGAACTTAGTTTATTATTTCATGTTGCAACAAATTTAAATTTCAACAAAAAAGTTCATGTTTTCAGTCTCTCATGGTGCAACAAATTCACAGTTCGAATAACTGGGTGTTGAATAGTAGACAACTGGGTGTTGGATAATAAATAACTGGATGTTTGATTGTGGATAGCTGAGTTTAGGTCACTCAGACGGTGGTGTTCGATAGAAGATAACTGGGTTCCTGATAGCAGATCACAGGGTGTTGAATAATATTTCTCTGGGAACTGGTCACTCCTAAAAGCATGCTGAATATTTGATCAATGCGTGTTGGATAGTAAATAACTCGGTGTTTGCCACTACAAATTGATAGTGGATGTGGGGTGTTGGATAGTACATAATTAGGTGCATAATAGTAGATAACTCGGTGTTTGATAGTAGATAGCTAGATAGTGATCACTCCAAACGGCGTTTTGGATGGGATATGTGGAGTTTCGGAGAGTAGACAACTAGGTAATGGATTACAGTTACCCACGTACTGGTCAGTCACACTGAATATTAAATATCTGATGTTTCAATGGTACTTTTTCCACTTCTCGCCATATACACCAATAATGTTAGACCTATGAGTATTTCTTACTTTACCTTGTCCTTATAAATATTTAAGCATGTAGGCATAATGTTAAATTATCGTTGTCTCTATAAGGTGCCATAATGTTAAAACTATAGACTAATGACAATCCTATAGGATAATGTTAAATTCCTCTTACCAGTTTAACCACTTTGTTATCTGGTGAGGCTACATCGACCATATGTAACCATGCATAATGCAAATTCCCGTTCGGGGTGATATAACCAAATTGTTATTAAATGGACATTTTTAGCATTACATTTGCGTAAGATCTAAGACAGCCAACCTTTTATTAAATTTCATTTGATTTCAGACAGACCCTTGATATTAGTCCTATGAACAATTTTAAGATTACATTTCCCCTTGTCCCTATAAATCCTCAAAATGGCAGAATATTTTTATATTCCTATTTTCACCATAGAGCCCCGCCTGGCGTAATCAAAATTTCCATTTGTGCTATAAAAGTCCGCGACGTAAAACATGCGGACAAAAAGCTCAGTGTTAAATTGTCGTTTGTCGTCATACTATTCCATACATGTTAAACCTATGGATATTTACTAGATGGTCTACAATTTTGACATATTTGAAGAGAGAGAGAGAGAGAGAGAGAGAGAGAGAGAGAGAGAGAGCAGAAGAAGATAATGAAATAGACATAGATATGGAAATTCAAGTTCGAATAACATGAATAAAAGCAGATATATTTCATAAATTGAAAAGAAAGTTGTTCCAAAAATGATATCGCCATTCACCACTGTCACGATTTCAGTTTTATTCCATTTATACAGTCCAGTATCTTACTATAAAATGCACAATAAATAATGTACATACAATGATTCAAACTTCATGCTTAACTCATTAGCTGTTTTAAAAAAAGGTTTACCCGCATGATACTAACTTCATGCTTAACTCTTTGGCTGTTTAAAAAAAAAGGCTCACCCGCATGATACGAACTTCGTGCTTAACTCATTGGCTGTTTTAAAAAAAGGTTTACCCGCATGATACGAACTTTATGCTTAACTCTTTGGCTGTTTTAAAAAAAGGTTTACCCGCATGATACGAACATAAACGGAGAGTTAAGAAGTTTACTCTCTGTTTAAAATACAATGTTGCTGGGAATTTAGTCACAGGAACTGTCTCGTTGTCAAGACTTCTCTCTATGCATAGCAGTTTTATATAGATTTGAAGACTTCAGGCTTCACTACTGGATCATACAAATGAGTTTAAATTAATGCTTTGGGATAGCAAATAGCTTAATTAACAGGTCAGTGACTTAGAACAATAACCGATTTTAATAGCATCTTTTAACACTTACAATATAATTACCTTTCAAAATATTTAATTGATTGAAAACCTAAACAATTACGCAACTAATAAATAAACATATAAAAATAAATAGAAAAATAAGATTTAGTATTGTCGGTTTAACGGCACTTTTAACACGTGATTGCTATATCAGTCGGAGGAAATGGGAGCCAAGTGCCTTTCTGAAGGGCACACTGAGGAAGCCGACTTTCTGGCCTGGGCAGGTATAGACCCCGTGACCCTTGAATTACGAGTCCGATGCTCTACCAACTAAGGTACCGTGGCTTCCATAAATAAATGAACAAAGAAAGGAAGGTATAATCGTGTATCAAGAGATAACAATTTTATCAGATATGGCTGCCCTTAACATGTTTTCCGTAACAAGCTTGAAAGCCTTTTGAAAAATCAAACATTATTTTTTCACTGTTATTTTACAATCTGTTAAAATTTTTCAGTTCCCTTTTTTATGACAGGCTATCCATTATTTGTCTTAATATTCATTCTAAAAGACATGCATTTCCTCAATTTTGGATTGTCATTTTGTATAACGATTGTGTTAGTATGGAGTGAAAAAAGCGGTTTTGTTTCCTGTTAAACGTTTAAATGAGATATTGACTTTTGAAGTCATTTACTGAAGAGCAGTTCGTATAATTATTTCTAATTCCCTTTACGGACAAGCAGTTAGCTGATCAATGGTCAGAAACTTAATGTTATTCAGAAACTCACATATAAAAATTTCATAATATAAGTATAAAAAGGAAAACAAGAAAACAAAGCAGTTGCATAAAGATGATGATATAAATGACACAGATACAACCATCAATCTCCAATAGTTTGGTGTCTTGTGTCACATTCTAAGCTGAGTGTGTAGTCGGTCATGCTGACGCATCCATGTCGGTAGTGCTGAAGTATCCATCGTCGGTTATGCTTATAATTTCTTGGTGTATAATTTCCTGGATGTGTTTTCTTGATCCATGGAGCGTGTTTCCTTTCGTTGATCTCAGCTCAAGAACGATGGTAACCCGCTTTTAGTAACGGTACTAACGGCAATCCACTGCAACTTCATTATTTTTAGGGCTTCTTCCCTCTGTAGATATCTCGACTGCCAGTGGACATAGATCTAGTTTGGGGTATCCTCAGTCCTCACCGACACCATATTAATAAGGTGACTGTATAAATTCTGCGCACCATCCTCAAACGCAGTACTCTTTGCCTCGTCCTCCAAGAGTACAACTATCGCCTTCAACTTTTTGACGGCGTGTTCAGTTTGATGTTCAGCGGTTCGTTGCACTTATTCACCTCCATCCTTCGATGGTGCAGCACTCGGGGGTACAATATAGCTACTTCCCCATGTACTGCAGTCTGATCCTGCGTGTGACTTCTGCGTTCGTGATCTCACGCCGGAGAGACAGGGCCGGTGTAAGGATATCGCTTATTATAAATTGTTCATTAGTATTAATAACGTTCGGCTTGATAATTTATTAAATTCATTAGTGTAAGTATTTAGTGATAACAAATGAATAACCTGACAGTGTATTTCGTTTTTGGCGTCCCCACCCCCAACAACAACAATCCAAGCGCCCTAGATGGCAGCCTAGTTTGTCTGTTGGGTTAAACCGGCCCTGCATAGAGATATCGCTTTGAGTGATGCCAAAATCCACTTCTGGGCAAATAAACTTGCATCTTTTTTCTTGTTCAGCGGCAACAAGGTGCCAAAAAGATATAGCCACAAAAGGAACTAGATCAACGCATAGCCGAGTTCATGTGTAAAAAAAACACAGCGGACTTCTCTGAGGAACGCACCAATAAACTAGAGTTTAAAGCAAATAGGTCTAGCGCCTCATCATCTATTGCTGATCTGTTTGATCAAATCCACTAAACATCAAAGAGACGAGTACTCCATCATATATTCGTACAACACCTAATCCATGTACTTAATTGTTGTACCTCATGAAACGTTTATCATGGTAACGTCAACCTAATTCAAAACTTGGTACGCTTCTTTGAAACAAGATTTCAGTTTTCAGTCTCAGTAACTAAATCATTTTCTATTTCGTTAATATTTTTGCAGTCTAAATTTAAGACCATTATTATCTGCTAGCAGTGTACGGACACCTGGTGTCTTGTTGGTCATTTAGACGTATACAAAAACGAAAGCTAAGGCTGTGCAGGAACTATGTACGGAAAAGTGCCGAGAACAACGTGCACCGGAGTTGCAGCGCCAATAGCGCCAATAGTATACCTCCGCGAAGGAAATGCAGAGCAAACTTTTCAAGTTGTAGTTCAGTAACAAAAATACAGTGAGTAGAGTGTCTACTTCCTATTGAAGTCATGTAATCCCATTTTACTTCAAACAGTAAACTAAGCTGGTGATTGGAATACATTTGCTGATATGTGACGCCACATTGTGAATTATAACATCTGACAAATCATCAGCAACGACAAAGCTTTTACATGTGTTCTTGATCTTGATACCGCAGATCTTGCCAGCGATGTTAAAGAGGTCAGTTTAGGACATTTTAACGAAGGACAGTTAAACTCTTTGAACGAAAAGAAAAAATAAATTGGAGGAACTATACAAAAATCATGGTTGTAAAGTAGACTTAAACTTTGTAAGTAAATATGCAATACAGACGTATAGTGATAGTAATAAACATTTGATCCAAAATCAGATTCGATAAAGTATTTGATCTGATTTGATTTGATTTATTTATCACCCGAAACAGTGAAATACAAGTTTTCGCTTGCAGTTTGATAGAAAAACAGTGAGGGTGGGAGTGGGATGGGTGGGGTTCCGTCTTATTAACGAATTAAAAGTTAAGCATTTTGCAAGCCGACATGTATGTCTTTACATACACAGCCTCAGAAAGTTCACAAATCGCAGCCCAATATATATATATATATATATATATATATATATATATATATATATATATATATATATTAAAAATAACATGGCATTTAAAGTGTTGATATAAAGCAATTTGATATACCAGTACTATTCGTATATCAAAGTGTGATCCGCCCATGGCGCAATAATACACATATATAATCATTCTAGCGACCGTCTGATTCTAGATCAATGATGAATGTCCACACATTAATCATTAGTAACGAATGCAAATAACGATAAAAAGTATTAATAGTCCTCGTTTTCTAAATTAATTTAATATGGTACACATTTTCATCACAATCCTTTCTGCTTTCTATTCCCCACTCCCCTCTCATGCATAACGGACAAACTATGCAGAAATGTGGAGTGAGAGAGAAAAGGAATTTCGGCTGGATTAAAACCCTGAAATAGAAATTACACTAAGTAACCTACAAGAACATGGTTCGTCGTAATGATATGTGTGCACTTTCCCGGGGATTTATCCACAGTGTTTATCAATGATACAAAGTTGCAAGCCATGTCGACATTATACAGTAAATTCCTCGGTTACATGGTACACATACTGTAATATATTTAATCTTTTGTTGTTGTTTCTTAAACATGATATAATGTTCTAAAAATCGATTTTATTAATTAAATATGAAAATGTCCAAAGATCTCTCTCTCTCTCTCTCTCTCTCTCTCTCTCTCTCTCTCTCTGGGCCATCGTAGCAAGATACGGGCTAAAATCTATGAAATGACGAACGTAGAGGATTTTCCTTTGTGTAATCTGGACTTATGAATGATGGCAAAAGTTGAGAGAGAGAGAGAGAGAGAGAGAGAGAGAGAGAGAGAGAGAGAGAA
>JAECUM010030501.1:0-11289 GCA_016617855.1 Megalonaias nervosa | reverse complement strand
TGTCTGTGTGTGTATGTACATGTGTGTCTGTGTGTGTGTATGTACGTGTGTGTCTGTGTGTGTGTATGTACGTGTGTGTCTGTGTGTGTATGTACGTGTGTGTCTGTGTGTGTATGTATGTGTGTGTCTGTGTGTGTGCGTGCGTGTGTGCGTGCGTGTATGTGTGCGTGCGTGTGTGTGTGCGTGCGTGTGTGTCTCTGTATGTGTATGTGTGTTCGTGCGTCTATGTCTCCGTATGTGTATGTGTGCGTGCGTCTATGTCTCTGTATGTGTATGTGTGTGCGTGCGTGTTTCCATGTCTCTGTATGTGTATGTGTGTGCGTGCGTGTGTCTGTGTATGTTTATGTGTGTGCGTGCGTGTGTCTATGCCTGTGTATGTGTATGTGTGTGCGTGCGTGTTTCTATGTCTGTGTATGTGTATGTGTGTGCGTGCGTGTGTCTATGTCTGTGTATGTGTATGCGTGTGCGTGTGTCTATGTCTGTGTATGTGTATGTGTTTGTGTATGTCTATGTCTGTGTATGTATATGTGTGTGTGTGTATGTCTATGTATGTATGTATATTTGTATGTATATGATTGTTTTGAGAAAGGAATACGAGCTTTGTTATCAATTGTAATAATTACTATGATGTTGCAATCATCACAAAAAAACATTTTTTGCTTATCAAAGATCTAGCTTTAATGAGTCTTCAAAAACACAATGTACCTGAAATAAATAGAACAATTTTAATAATGATATGGGTATTTCATATGTATGATGCCCTGTATCAAATCTATATGTATTCAATGAAGTTTAATAATTTAATAAAAAAAATAAACATATCAAAAGTAATTCACCCTAAGTACTAAAAGTACAATTTAGCAAGATTTACCAAAAAAGAACTATCCAACTCTTGTGTGGATTTACTCTTACATGCATTCTTTATTTATTTTCAAAACATAGACATAATTGCATATTTTCGTTTTGTCACATGGATTTGTCATCGGCTAGGCAGACACAGCCATAAAGTTCTTTCATCCTGTGTGGTTTCAAAAATCATAGAATCATTTCCCTCGGAGGAATATGTTGGCTTCAAATATGCTACACCATATATATTCTAGGATTTCAAAAAGCGTGATTTGTGCTTTTTGATGAGTTCATCTTTTGAAAACTGTTTATATGATGCTGTGAGTGGTGTTGGATACTGAGATGCCACTTTCATGAACATGTATGTTTCTGTGGACTTAGTTTTTCAATTTATTTTTTAAACATTATATATAGAATATAATGATTAATATCTAATATATTAAGCGTTTCAAAGTACTGAGCAAAACTGGCTCAGTTTCATGCAATAATCAATTTCTGCAACAGTTTCTTTTATCACCATGGGGAAAACAAGTGCTAGGACCAGCCGACCGGAAACACATGTTCTCAATTTTGCCTAATTTAATTGTATACTAGTTACCTTGCAAGCATGGATCCATAAAAGAAGTGTGTGCTCTTGGGTGCGTAGTGATTCACAACATTGTGGAACACTTCTAAGCCATAAGTGTGATGTATAGGTGATAGCTTCTGGATGTCTCGGAGTATGTGAGGACTGCGAACGACTTTATCCATAAGTTTGTATGCCCTGGAGCCTAATCAAGAGAAATGATTGTTTATATCAACAAGTGTATCAGTCTGTGTTTACAGTTTTGGTTAAATAAGATGAACATGTTTGGTTAAATAAAAGGCCTATTGCGATTTAAGCTTTTTAGAATAAGCCCACAATATAAATAGCACTAGGTTTCCCAACAATATCTCTGATTAGAAAAAATCTTAATTTGATAAAACTATGGCCAAATCTCGTTCTCTGTTTGGTTATACCTCATGTGTGCACACACAGCTAGAATCAGTAACTGGATATTGAAATAGAGCAATGTAAGCATTTGTAAACTTTTCTATACACATTCTAGTTGTAAACATACCGTCCTTCAACCACTGTCTTTCTTCCAAAATGGGACCATGTTCACATTTGCAGAAGATGGTAGAATGGTCCTCGTGCTTGTTTGCGATGTGGTTCATCAGTGATTCCCATATGGCAACTTTAAGCTTACCATTGTCCTCACAAGAAGCTGCAACCCAGTAGGCATGGTTCACTGTAGACTTGATCCATGGCCGGATCAATTCACCATCCTTCTTTTTTGCAGCTGCCTCCAGCTTCTTCGAGACGCCTGAAAATGAAAAAGCATGCATTCAAACAAAGGCATAATTTTGCATGAGAATAGCATGCGTAAGAAAATGACAAAATGTTTTCAATTAAATTCAATTTAATGTCTACAACAAATATCTATATATGCACCTTTTGCCAAATGCCATATATCAAAATAGTGTTTCATATCCGCTAGCTCCTTTCTCGTATATTTCTGCACCATTCTATGCCGATCTGTAACTAGGGCTTTGATGGTCAAACCATGATCATTAATGATGTGATTCAATTCCTTCTTCAGACCTTCAATCTCCATGTGTGTGGACCCTCTAACTTCGTTGCTCTTAATGAGAAAGAAAATGCACAATTTGCATAGTTGATTAATTGTTTTTAACAGCACTTTCAAGGATACAAAAGGTAGGTGGCACTGGCTAGCCTTTGCTCGTATTAAAATATACTGAGCAGTTTAAATATGTATCGCTGACAATTTCAAAACAACAAGTCTAGTTCCCAGTAACATAACAATCACTTGTGCTAACATTTAATTGATCTAATGCATTAACTTGAGGTAGTTTTTCAACTTGATCAATTGGATATGTTATCAAAGTACAGAATATAATATAAAAAAAAAGTATAATATGCTGGTAAAACATAACCCACCAACCCCAATCCACATTTTGTGATAGCTATACACAATTGAAATTTGATATGCTAGTGGAGTAACCAATGTTAAAGAGACCTTGAGAATTCAGCAATTCTACTCAAAGTTAAATGCTGTCTTTCTGCCTCCCTCTTTCGTGTGCCAATTTAAAAGTTGCATACATTATCATAATGACATTCACATGCGCTCTAATGACAACCATATATTGTACCTGCATTAGCTGGATGTCAAGTACTTTCTTGGCCGCCAAATCCATCAAAGTATAAGCCCCATATTTGGCTAAAAAGCCAGGGGAATCGCAACGACCATCACCTCCACATATTATTTGCTTTCCAGTGCGCCCTTGAATTAAGGAAGTTTATTGTTTCTCCCATATCACTCCAACAGCAAGTACAATATAAGATGTTTGTAACTTCGTCAATGTACGTTTACTGAAACTTTGCAGATTCATTCCCTCAAATAGGAGCAAAGCTTTTGCACAATTGATACCCGAGAAAAATATTGCTCCTGCAGTAAGCATATTACTCCATGGCATTCTTCCATCACAGGGCTGATTTTCCATTCTGAAACGTGCCCATTGACACAAGCTGAATTTGTTGTGGTCATTGTTCCTCGAGAAAATTTCACAAAAGTCTGGGAGGGCAAACAACATGGTCTACATACACTCATCAATTCTGCCAAAGCAGACTCAGACACCAGAAACTGTTGCTGATCTTCTGGCTTTGAATTTTTTTCAAGCTTATAGTTGATGTGCATATCTTCAAAGTCACTGTTATCATCACTATCCTCTTCATCATCAGTATCTGAACGTGGTTCATATTTTGAATCATGGTTTGTATCAGGGTCAATGTCGTCCTCACTGCTTGGTTCAGTTTCATTATCTGAATCCTCTGTTGGTTTTAGGAGCTCGCTCTGAATTGCTATTAATCTTGTTGAAACTCGAACCTGAATTCTGCGAGTCCTCCTTGTGGGATCTCATTTAGCCTGAACATTCACACTGTTTTTTCTTGTGGCTGGGCCTGAGGACTTGGTGCAAAAGCTGGTATGTTGAGTTCAGCATCATCTTCCTCTACCACATCACATGCACTTGCAGGTGTATCAAGCACATAATTTGCATTGTAACTTTGCATTGCTTGTTGCAGAACCTAAAAAAAAAAAACCAAAGAAACAAAACCGAGTATTATTGACAAGAAAAAGCATTTGTAGTATCTATAGAGTATCTTTGAAACATTTGAGTAGTCACATGGCAACAACTGATTAATTACATTTATGGCAGCACATAAGAAGAAAAGGAAGTGGGGGAGGGGCACAAAGAAGTTTATCCCGTGTCATAGCCAAATGCTCATATTTCTCAGGTGATGGTAAAAATTATGCATTCCACTCTATTTTAAATGCATGATACTATTACTCTAACGTTAGCATCATAAACAACTCTTTCCGAGATAAACATGTTCCAGGAATATATATAATGTACGCAACAATTCATTCTCCGCAGCACATGGGGTGGGGCTGTGGTGATAATGCTGGAGAAGCATGACAATCTGAGTTGAACAAAGCTCTATTTTATGCAGATATTATTGTTTAAATATCTCAGTTACATTAAGGACACTACATTGATGGAAATTAGAGTGCATGCAACATATTTCTTTACCTCTGCATTCCGCCGCTTGTGATAGGCTCCTTTTACTCGTTGCGGTTTGACAGTTGTGGTGCTGCTGGCATTCGGATCTGTCAGTAGATTTTCCCCAGGCCCAGGGGTAGAAGAATGTCCGGTACTGCTGTCTTGCCCTGGCATTTAAATATCCCAATTCTGCAAGTCTTTCTGGATCAACTTCATACTGATCTTTTGAAAACTGCAGGCTGCAAACTCTACGAGTTACCGGCTCAAAGTTCTCACGGCGACAATAATGGATCCACGCCCTTCTTGGGATTTTGTCTTTCCGAAATCGGAAAAAAATAACAGTCGAATTATTGTTGCATTCAAATGCTGCACAGTGGGGCATTTTGGAAATTCTTGGAAAACAAACTCGAATACAAGCACTAATAAGCTGCCTACTCTCAAGCACAATGAACCAACAGAATGCTGAGCAATGGCCGATGGCTGCAAAAGATCCCGTGACGTCACGTTAATTCAGCCTCGTTTCTACTCGACAAACATTCATATCGGAACGCTCGCGCAATTCATTCCCTATAATGTGCTGTAACTCGTTTTAGGTGTAACTTGTTCGCCCCAAACTATTATTTAATTTATCTTGGGCAACAAATAAGTAATATAACCATAACTTTAATTGTATATTCCCTATTCCTTTAATCTGCCAAAATGACTTACACGTGAACTTATACAAGCTATAAAAGCACGTGAGCAATTTAGAACACTAAGAAATAGTGATCAATACGAGAAAAGATAAATGAAGTTGTAAGGCTCGTACGGTTGTCAAAACATCTCATTACCAACTGTTTGACGAATCCAACGAGACACAAGAAAACATCTGGAAACTTTTCAAAGAACAAGGGGCTATTAAAGACCGTTTCTTAAATTCATATTCTAATCTTTATTTCACCTTAAGAAAAGATTGTGCAGGCATCGATAAAAATGAAGAGATTGACAATGAGTTCAATAACGTTTTAGTACTGATAATCTTAGACAATTGCTCCTTGTAATAACAATGAAATTTTACACCATTTATATAGAAAACTTCATGATAAGTTTCCATGAAATACATTTCATAACTGACAATAAAGTACTGAAGTGTCTGCAAAATTTATGTTTACAATATTCGTATACGAACAAATGCATTTCTGAACAAATGGAATGAAGCTAAAGTGAAATCTCTTCACAAATCTTCAAAATCATCAGTGCCAATTTTGCTCTTGCTGGCATGGATGAAACGGATCTAACTTTAGATAATGGAAATCTAGTGAGAGTTGCATTGGTTTCTTTTTTTAGAAAAGCTTTTGATTTAGTTAATTATGGTATTAAGCTCAGTAACAACTCTTTAAATTGTTTTAAAGTCATATTTTAAAAGAAAATGAAATTTTGACATAAAGATGACTCGTTTGATAATAATCATTTAAATTGGTGGGGGTGGGGGTACCTATTGGATTTATTTTAGGGCCACAACTATTTTGTGTCTATAAATGATGCACATTTGTACACAGGAAATACTGAAACTGTACACCATTCTAATCACATAACCTTATACAATATTAGCTCTTCTAAAACAAACTGACATAATGCTCTTGTTGAACTCTCCAAATTATGTAACGGTCATTAATGTAAACAAAACCGAAGTGATGCTGATGCCCACACATCAAAGAAGTGTCATAAATAAATTGATGCTGATGCCCACACATCAAAGATGTGTCATAATTAAAGTGATGCTGATGCCCACACATCAAAGACGTGTCATGAATAAAGTGATGCTCGTGCCCACAACATCAAAAGAGGTGTTATAAATAAATAAAGTGATGCTGATGCCCACACATCAAAAGAGGTGTTATAAAAAGTGATGTTGATGCCCACACATCAAAAGAGGTGTTATAAATAAATAAAGTGATGCTGATGCCCACACATCAAAAGAGGTGTTATAAAAAGTGATGCTGATGCACACACATCAAAAGAGGTGTTATAAATAAAAAAAGTGATGCTGATGCCCACACATCAAAAGAGGTGTTATAAATAAAAAAAGTGTTGCTGATGCCCACACATCAAAAGAGGTGTTTTAAAAAGTGATGCTGATGCCCACACATCAAAAGAGGTGTTATAAATAAATAAAGTGATGCTGATACCCACACATCAAAAGAGGTGTTATAAAAAGTGATGCTGATGCCCACACATCAAAAGAGGTGTTATAAAAAGTGATGCTGATGCCCAAACATCAAAAGAGGTATTAACAAAAGTGATGGTGATGCCCACACATCAAAAGAGGTGTTATAAAAAGTGATGCTGATGCCCACACATCAAAAGACGTGTTATAAATAAATAAAGTGATGCTGATGCCCACACATCAAAAGAGGTGTTATAAATAAAAAAAGTGTTGCTGATGCCCACACATCAAAAGAGGTGTTATAAAAAGTGATGCTGATGCCCACACATCAAAAGAGGTGTTATAAATAAATAAAGTGATGCTGATGCCCACACATCAAAAGAGGTGTTATAAAAAGTGATGCTGATGCCCACATATCAAAAGAGGTATTATAAAAAGTGATGCTGATGCCCACACATCAAAAGAGGTGTTATAAAAAGTGATGCTGATGCCCACACATCAAAAGACGTGTTATAAAAAGTGATGCTGATGCCCAAACATCAAAAGAGGTATTATAAAAAGTGATGCTGATGCCCACACATCACAAGAGGTGTTATAAAAAGTGATGCTGATGCCCACACATCAAAAGAGGTGTAATAAATAAATAAAGTGATGCTGATGCCCACACATCAAAAGAGGTGTTATAAATAAATAAAGTGTTGCTGATGCCCACACATCAAAAGAGGTATTATAAAAAGTGATTATGATGCCCAAAAATCAAAAGAGGTGTTATAAAAAGTGATGCTGATGCCCACACATCAAAAGAGGTGTTATAAATAAATAAAGTGTTGCTGATGCCCACACATCAAAAGAGGTGTTATAAAAAGTGATGCTGATGCCCACACATCAAAAGAGGTGTTATAAAAAGTGATGATGAAACCCACACATCAAAAGAGGTGTTATAAAAAGTGATGCTGATACCCACACATCAAAAGAGGTGTTATAAAAAAATAAAGTGTTGCTGATGCCCACACATCAAAAGAGGTGTTATACAAAGTGATGCTGATGCCCACACATCAAAAGAGGTGTTATAAAAAGTGATGCTCATCCCACACATCAAAAGACGTGTTATAAATAAATAAAGTGATGCTGATGCCCACACATAAAAAGAGGTGTTATAAATAAATAAAGTGTTGCTGATGCCCACACATCAAAAGAGGTGTTATAAATAAATAAAGTGTTGCTGATGCCCACACATCAAAAGAGATATTATGAAAAGTGATGCTGATGCCCAAACATCAAAAGAGGTGTTATAAAAAGTGATTCTGATGCCCACACATCAAAAGAACTGTTATAAATAAATAAAGTGTTGCTGATGCCCACACATCAAAAGAGGTGTTATAAAAAGTGATGCTGATGCCCACACATCAAAAGAGGTGTTATAAAAAGGGATGATGAAACCCACACATCAAAAGAGGTATTATAAAGAGTGATGCTGATACCCACACATCAAAAGACGTGTTATAAATAAATAAAGTGATGCTGATGCCCACACATCAAAAGAGGTGTTATAAATAAATAAAGTGATGCTGATGCCCACACATCAAAAGAGGTGTTATAAAAAGTGATGCTGATGCCCACACATCAAAAGAGGTGTTATAAATAAATAAAGTGATGGTGATGCCCACACATCAAAAGAGGTGTTATAAAAAGTGATGCTGATGCCCACACATCAAAAGAGGTGTTATAAAAAGTCATGCTAATGCCCACACATCAAAAGAGGTGTTATAAAAAGTGATGATGAAACCCACACATCAAAAGAGGTGTTATAAAAAGTGATGCTGATACCCACACATCAAAAGAGGTGTGATAAATAAATAAAGTGATGCTGATGCCCACACATCAAAAGAGGTGTTATAAAAAGTGATGCTGATGCCCACACATCAAAAGAGCTCTTATAAAAAGTGATGATGAAACCCACACATCAAAAGAGGTGTTCTAAAAAGTGATGCTGATGCCCACACATCAAAACAGGTGTTATAAATAAATGAAGTGTTGCTGATGCCCACACATCAAAAGAGGTGTTATAAAAAGTGATGCTGATGCACACACATCAAAAGAGGTTTTATAAAAAGTGATGATGAAACCCACACATCAAAAGAGGTGTTATAAAAAGTGATGCTGATGCCCACACATCAAAAGAGGTGTTATAAATAAATAAAGTGTTGCTGATGCCCACACATCAAAAGAGGTATTATAAAATGTGATGCTCATGCCCACACATCAAAAGAGGTGTTATAAAAAGTGATGCTGATGCCCACACATCAAAAGAGGTGTTATAAATAAATAAAGTGTTGCTGATGCCCACACATTAAAAGACTTGTTATACAAAGTGATGCTGATGCCCACACATCAAAAGAGGTGTTATAAAAAGTGATGATCAAACCCACACATCAAAAGAGGTGTTATAAAAAGTGATGCTGATGCCCAAACATCAAAAGAGGTGTTATAAAAAGTGATGCTGATGCCCAAACATCAAAAAAAGTGTTATAAAAAGTGATGTTGATGCCCACACATCAAAAGAGGTGTTATAAAAAGTGATGCTGATGCCCACACATCAAAAGAGGTGTTATAAATAAATAAAGTGATGCTGATGCCCACACATCAAAAGAGGTGTTATAAATAAATAAAGTGTTGCTGATGCCCATACATCAAAAGAGGTGTTATAAAAAGTGATGCCGATGCCCACACATCAAAAGAGGTGTTATAAATAAATAAAGTGATGCTGATGCCCACACATCAAAAGAGGTGTTATAAAAAGTGATGCTGATGCCCACACATCAAAAGAAGTATTATAAAAAGTGATGCTGATGCCCACACATCAAAAGAGGTGTTATAAAAAGTGATGCTGATGCCCAAACATCAAAAGAGGTGTTATAAAAAGTGATGCTGATGCCCACACATCAAAAGAGGTGTAATAAATAAATAAAGTGATGCTGATGTCCACACATCAAAAGAGGTGTTATAAATAAATAAAGTGTTGCTGATACCCAAACATCAAAAGAGGTGTTATAAAAAGTGATGCTGATGCCCAAACATCAAAAGAGGTATTATAAAAAGTGATGGTGATGCCCACACATCAAAAGAGGTGTAATAAATAAATAAAGTGATGCTGATGCCCACACATCAAAAGAGGTGTTATAAATAAATAAAGTGTTGCTGATGCCCACACATCAAAAGAGGTATTATAAAAAGTGATGCTGATGCCCAAAAATCAAAAGAGGTGTTATAAAAAGTGATGATGAAACCCACACATCAAAAGAGGTGTTATAAAAAGTGATGATGAAACCCACACATCAAAAGAGGTGTTATAAAAAGTGATGCTGATACCCACACATCAAAAGAGGTGTTATAAAAAGTGATGCTGATGCCCACACATCAAAAGAGGTGTTATAAAAAGTGATGCTGATGGCCACACATCAAAAGACGTGTTATAAATAAATAAAGTGATGCTGATGCCCACACATCAAAAGACGTGTTATAAATAAATAAAGTGATGCTGATGCCCACACATCAAAAGAGGTGTTATAAATAAATAAAGTGTTGCTGATGCCCACACATCAAAAGAGGTGTTATAAAAAGTGATGCTGATGCCCACACATCAAAAAGGTGTTATAAATAAATAAAGTGATGGTGATGAGCACATATCAAAAGAGGTGTTATAAAAAGTGATGCTGATGCACACACATCAAAAGAGGTTTTATAAAAAGTGATGATGAAACCCACACATCAAAAGAGGTGTTATAAAAAGTGATGCTGATGCCCACACATCAAAAGAGGTGTTATAAATAAATAAAATGTTGCTGATGCCCACACATCAAAAGAGGTGTTATAAAAAGTGATGCTGATGCCCACACATCAAAAGAGGTATTATAAAATGTGATCCTCATGCCCACACATCAAAAGAGGTGTTATAAAAAGTGATGCTGATGCCCACACATCAAAAGAGGTGTTATAAATAAATAAAGTGTTGCTGATGCCCACACATCAAAAGAGGTGTTATAAAAAGTGATGCTGATGCCCACACATCAAAAGAGGTATTATAAAATGTGATGCTCATGCCCACACATCAAAAGAGGTGTTATAAAAAGTGATGCTGATGCCCACACATCAAAAGAGGTGTTATAAATAAATAAAGTGTTGCTGATGCCCACACATCAAAAGAGGTGTTATAAAAAGTGATGATGATGCCCACACATCAAAAGAGGTATTATAAAATGTGATGCTGATGCCCACACATCAAAAGAGGTGTTATAAAAAGTGATGCTGATGCCCACACATCAAAAGAAGTGTTATAAATAAATAAAGTGTTGCTGATGCCCACACATCAAAAGACTTGTTATACAAAGTGATGCTGATGCCCACACATCAAAAGAGGTGTTATAAAAAGTGATGATGAAACCCACACATCAAAAGAGGTGTTATAAAAAGTGATGCTGATGCCCAAACATCAAAAGAGCTGTTATAAAAAGTGATGCTGATGCCCAAACATCAAAAAAAGTGTTATAAAAAGTGATGTTGATGCCCACACATCAAAAGAGGTGTTATAAAAATTGATGCTGATGCCCAAACATCAAAAGAGGTGTTATAAAAAGTGATGCTGATGGCCACACATCAAAAGAGGTGTTATAAATAAATAAAGTGATGCTGATGCC
>JAECUM010030500.1:0-19973 GCA_016617855.1 Megalonaias nervosa | reverse complement strand
ATATATATATTAAAACTAACATGGCATTTAAGGGGTTGGTTTAAAGCAATTTGATATATTGTGATCCGCCCATAATACGCATATATAAGTAGTGTATAGGGGTAGGTTAGAGACAATGGAGTTATTAAAAACACCCTTGGGGTAGTTTAGCGACACGATTTTTAGCGACAAAAAAAATCACCCTGGGGTACTATAGCGGCAATGGGAATTTTGTATAGGGAAAATAGGAATGGAACAGGTGGGATGACGTAATGGTACTGGACACTTGTAACAATGTAGCAAAGGACTGACCTAAATACGCGCAGCTACTCTAGGTAGAGACAAATACAATAGAGAGACAGAGACATAGATAAACATACAGATAACACACATATAGGCAAATGTTTGAATAAATATCTTTTCGAAGCATATGAAAGTGGCCCTGAAAAGTGACTTTGTTTTTTATTTCTTCTATTTTCTGCAGTTCTTCCACCAGCTTCTTAATTTTCCAAGTATTCCTTTTTTTCTTCTTCTTCTTATTTTCTTCTTCTGGTATCCAGTCTGTATGTCCAATAGCTCAAAAATTTTGCTGCATTTTCATCCAGTTTTGATTTAGTGTTTCAAACACTTCTTTTCTCTTTCTGTTTTCTTTTTCCTTTCTCTCTTTTGTCCCGATGTCTTTTATTTTCTTTATTTCTTCTTCCATTACGTTTTTCATCTTGTCTTCTGCTTTTTTTAATTGTTGTAATCCTCACAAGACAAAAGACGACTCAGTAAAATTTGCTTGGTCTTCTAAAAAAAACCTCATTTGGATGACATTATCACGCGCGTCCTTCAATGTCCCCACTCTTACATACTTTGGCTTTATCAATCCTCTTATTTTTTCCACCTCCTCTTCTTTCATTCCTGCCACCTTTTTCTTAACTGGTTAAACAATTCCATCTTGTGTTGACTAGTCAACGCGGGTAGCCAGACTGACGAGCGTTCCGCGTTATATACGTTAAGCACGGACGTGAACGAAAACATCCCTTACACTCACTTCACATATTATCTACTATCCACACCAACGAACGCGAATGCATAAAACACACACATTATACTATCCACACAAACGGGAAAAGAAGAAAAAACACACCATACCTACTATCCACACCAACGAATGAGAATGCATAAAACACACCATATTTACTATCCACACCAACGGACGCGAATGTATAAAACATATACACTGTACTATCCACACCAACGTTCGCGATTGCATAAACACACACACACACTATACTATCCACACAAACGGACGCGAATGCATAAAACACACCATACCTACACCTGGAGACCAATCCGCTTCATATGGTTCAAACGCGGGCGCGATAGAAACCATCCCTACTAGGGTTTTTTGTTTGGGTCGGAACGCTATGATAGCGAATGACATGGTGAGGAATAGAGAGAAAGTCAAAGAGCATATATTCACAGTATTTTTTGAAAACAAACGACAGACGCATTTTTTTAAAACACAACATTTTTTATTCAAACAAATAATCAACTACTAATAATTAACAAGTAACACTAACATCAAACAAATTATTTTTGACAAGGTTGACAATGTTGTGAAATCATGTGAGATTTCCATTGATGGAAGTCATGACGCCATTGATATACACTACGTTTCCTAGCTAAAGACAAAAGATAGCCATAATGATCACAAAATCATCGATCTACTTTCTCATCGTTTCTAGAAGAGTTACAATCAAAATAAGTCACAAATGTTCTAAAGGATATCAAAGACTGCGATGATGAAGAAAATACACATAATATTGTCCACACACCATGGAATCTGTGCCTTGTAATTTCACATTATTGTATCGTGTCGTCTGGGCATTTCTTCTCATAAAGTCAATGATATCGTCTTCCAAAGGGGGTAATCCATACGAATCAAAATATTCCACACAATCCTCTTGAGGGAAGTAGACGGCAACCCAGTGAGTTACTGCGAGATGACTGTCGTCCGTGTTGATGACATAAGCTTGATGGTCTTGAGGTTTGCGATGGAGTAGTTCGTCTTTAGCGCACACGACAGGATTCCAAGAAGCAGTATACGAACTATTGTTCAAAAGGTAATAAAGTTCCCAGGTATCCATGTTTTTGTGTTGTAGTTTTTTTTTCTTCACAGGTAATGATAAGTCATCAATTCAATTCTGACTTTTTGTTTGAAACGCTCTGTCAAGTAGACGTTTCTTTGCCTTGTCTCCCAACTCTGGGCTACGAGAGCTTTAATGCGATAGATCTCCAGAGTAGTCAATGATGGGCAGGAATGATCACGCAACCTTTTATACCACTCATGCAACACTGCTTCTTCCGAGATGAGATTCCAAGTTTCGTCCAGATACTAGTCCAAGTTTTCTTCTTGACTCATTACCAGACATTTATCGTGTTGAATTTGACTGGGGTGATCGTTTTGACATCCATAGCAATCTCTCTTGGTAAATTCCGTAATTGTATCTGCCAGGTGCTTAGCAAAACAGGACACTAAGTGTTGTTCTTGTTCTGGCAATCTGGACCTGACTACTACCTCCTCCTCCTTGTCTTGGTCTTCGGGTTCTGCTTTCACGCTATCCTCCATTCCATTTACAAAGATTCTCCACCGTTCAAAGAGGGATAAAACTCTTCCAAAGTTTCTAATATTCTAGAATGACTTCTCTCAAACTGTTGATTTCTATGGTATTATCGAATTCGGCATACAATATAACGTTGACCGTCTTGGTGAGAGCTTCTGCAAACTGAAGTTCCACACGCAGTTGACTGGATTTTATAGGGTGGAAATGTCCCTCGTCGCCACCTTGGTCTGGAGTGAAATCAAAGGCCCACAAAGTATAACCTCCTACATAATCTTCGTACGAAATACCGTGACTGGTGTTGGTTCCTAGTACGATCTCAAGTAATTCTTCTGGGCAAAGTTAGGTTCGAAGGGTCTGGTACACAAGGTCTTGTCATCCCGACTGACTTCGATCTTGGGCACTCTGTGCTGCTTAAACTGGAAACGATTTTGATCGTGGGCTCCGTTGACGGCTGCATTACGGACGATGCCAACGACTAAACTTTTGGGTAACTGTCCCTGGAACAGATGATCTTCGATCTTGGATCGGAGTTCAGCAGCAATGGTGAATGTTTTCACTTCTACACGTCGTATCGGATACTTGGCGGTCGATCTGCTCAGTGTGTGACTGATGTCGTTTCCCGCTTTAGGTAACACTTCTACGCGGTGCACGTAAAGTCTGGCTTCTTGGATGATGATTTTGTATTCATTGGCATGAGTCATCAAATGGAAAGCAACACTGCTGAAATTGAGTCTCAGGCGAATATCCACTCCGTTGAGCAAATACTTGTCTTGCAACCTCATGTCCAAATGCAAACGATCCATCAGTTCTAAACTACGACCTTGCAGGATTTTCTTTGGACGGTCGTTAAAACCCACATTGTGAGGATTGTCATCGACTGTCAGTGCTGTGCCGTTAAACGTGTCTTCACCTGCGGTGTCAGGTTTCCATACCACGAAAGCATCCAGATGAGTGTTCTTGGACTCTTTTCCGTACGTCAAGAGATTTTCCAGGTACGCTCGGTAAGGGTAAGTATTCATACTGCTGCTGACCAGTTTGTTATTCAAGTACAAATCCACTTCGCTGAACAAGGAATGCATGAAATTGTTGACGGGAGCTACTCTGGCATCGGCACCCGGATTGGTGTTGTCGGTTTTGATCATTTTAAGGTTTAGGTACAAGTAACTGCTATTCAGATATATGTACTCTTCGGGTTGTCCTTTGATTTCAAACTCGATGGGAGCTGAATCCGTCAAAGAGGAGACGGGATGAAATTCGACCCATTGGGATTCTTGCATTGTCATCATGGTGGGTGGCATGGCAAACAGATCCAGTTCCGACTTGGAACAAGCGCAAGACTCTCGGTGCATCATTTTCTCTAATTTAATAATCAAAAACGTCTAACTCTCGGACGGTTTTTCTTTTCTTAGTCTTTCTAGCTCTAGGGGTGTGAAGTCCTCTGAAGGAGTGTTTTCGTCGTCTTTTTCTGCCTTGTCCTTGCTGTGGCGTCAGGGAAGCAGGAATGCCTGACTCGGCATCGCCCAGGGCATGTATATAAGTTTCTCGTCGGCCCACAATGTCTTTACCCGTTTGAAGCAAGACATTTTTGACTGCTCTCAAGAAAGCTTCTTTGGGATTTTGTTTGTCAATGATGACATTTTGGAGAAATTCTTTACCTTGCGTCAACACGGCATCTTTCAGGGCGTGCAATTCCCGTATCACCATTGGTTTCAAAACGGGAACCACCGAACGAAAGGCTGATTTTAGCATATCACCTAAACCATGTCCTTGCTGTCGAGCGACTCCTTGGTACACAGGATACATAACGTACAAAAGGTTAGAGTAATCGTTTTCGAAAATGGAGTTTTACTGTGACTTTCCCTTTGGTGAATGGAATTTTTTGTCCCAGATCTCCTTTTATAGCAAAGTTGACAGTGTCGAAATAAGACTTACTGACGGGCAAATAGTGAGGATGTACAAATGCGCGGTGAACGTGATAGGTGTTTCCACCTTCCTCATCAGCGTTCGTGGCAGAATCCACTTTGAAAGGAATGACACGTACTAACGGCACGGAGGTGTGTCCCACCATGTTGTACTCCACCACATCGGAGTAAACAAAGATCAAATTCAGTCCTTGGTTCATTTCTACAGGGAATCTAAAATATTTTGCAAAAGTCTGAGTTACCGGTCACGGTTGGTATTTTGTTTGCAATCTTGATCAACTTAGGGTCTCCACCCAAAATGTCATACAATCCAGGACAAAATGTAATGGCCAATACTTTGTCCTCTAAAAATTTCATCATTAGGCGACGAGCTATTTTGTGGCAATCGATCGTGACACTTTTCCTGGTTTTCTCCAAGGCTTTACCAAACACGCTATTGAACCTGTCACCAATAGCGTTCACCAAATGTTGACCACTAAAATAATAGCCTGAGAGAATTTTCAACAGATAATTGGTTCGTTTAGTTTTGGGGTCTTGTGATTTCATAGAGTCAGCTGGACTGCTACGTTCATGCGAGTGTTGCTGAACTTGTTCGTCATGAACTTCTACCGTAAAAGTGTTTTGATTTTCAATGATGTTTTTGATTTGTGTAGGGTGAATCATTTCCACTAAAACCACTTCCCAATGGGCTTCGTCATCCAATTGAATGGCCTGAGGTAATTTGGCCATGTAACAGCACAAAGTGTTACTGGGTAACACCTCCATGGAGCTGTCACTAGGTAACGTTAAGTAAAATTGGTTGTTCATAATTCCAGAGTTCTAGTTTCCGAAGAGTCACTGAAAGTCAGAGGAGTGTCTAAAAGAGGATGGTTATAGTGACTGTTGGATGGTGGACTAACGTTGGACACAAGACACCCGTTGTTGATGTTTCCGTTAAAGGAATATTTCAGAGACGGATTGGGGAGAAGTTAACCAATGCAACTGCTAAGTAAAATGGTCCACAAGTGTTGGTCTCCTTGCTGCAAACTCAGATTGGGAATGGCAGCACCGATGACACAATACACCACAAAGATTTGGCAGAAAAAGACGATTTGCGTTTTAGGCACACGTTCCCCACACCACACCCACAAGGGTTGCTTTTGTAGATCTTGCAGAGAAGAACTGGGCGACGGGGTGGTCACTGCAGTAGCTGAGGCTGTGTTGAAGGGCATGATGGTCACTTCTTTTTATAGTCGATGATTTGCGATGCGTCGCTCTAAGAGTCAAAACTCGGTGGATATCATTTCTAATGTACTTTGATTTCTTTGGCACGTCGTTTTCCCACTTTTCGGGTTCTTCGATCGAGAATGCTTTCGATCTCGTACATGTCGTCTTCTAATTGTGGTCACACGTTGTAACTCAGGCAAGTAAAACGTTCCTTTTAACACTTCCCCGTTCATGTCTTCCAATTTATAGTTCGGTGACACGAAACAATTCGGTGGTCCAGTTGGGTAAGTAACCTCTGTCGAAAGTGCGTTTGGTTTTGCCAATGCGCACCCAAACTCCTGATGCCAACACTCCACCTTTCTTGGGGACAGTCACTGTTGGGGACGGACCAAACAGGCGTTCGATGACGGTCACTTAGTTGTCGGAAGTATCTTCTTTGGGGGCACGTCCGATGCTCCGATGGTAAGATTGGTTGTACGATTGGACGAGGTGTGGCAAGACATCGTTATACTTGAGAGTGTGTTGATGTGTAAAATATTTCCACATGCGTTCTTTCAGGGTACGTTGAAAACGTTGCACGATGCTGGCTTTGGTTTCGGGATTCTCGGTGGTGAAAAAATGTATGTCACGTTTCTTCAATTCTTTCTGGAAAGCTTGGTTCAGAAATTTGGTGGCCTTGTCAGTTTGACATCGAAGAAGGTGACGCACTTTTTGTTTCAACACCAGTTTGAGGGCTCGCACTAACTCACTGCTCGATTTGGAAGTCAATGGCACGACC
Organism: Megalonaias nervosa; assembly: GCA_016617855.1. Classification (NCBI taxonomy): domain Eukaryota; kingdom Metazoa; phylum Mollusca; class Bivalvia; order Unionida; family Unionidae; genus Megalonaias; species Megalonaias nervosa. The sequence goes on along the minus strand of JAECUM010030500.1, from coordinate 13,473 downwards.
CAAGCAAATTTGGAAAAGACGTCGATGACACAAAATAAATATTTATAACCACGATTGTAGATGGCCAAATGAGAGACATCAGCTAAATCAGCTTGCCATTGATGATCGATGCCCTCCATTCGGGTTCGACTTCTGGAAAATTTTCGTCGAATGGGTTTGTGTAAGGTGTACGTGGCTTGTTCTTGTAACCAGCGTTGCACTTGAGACAAACGAACACTTTTCAGTCGAGTTTTGGCAGCACGATACAATTTCTGAAGTCCTCCGTAACCTGCAGGATGGGATGGATAGTAGTAAATGCTGGCAACACTTTCTGCATTTTTTTCAATAAGTGATCCACTCTTCGCTGATGGTACTCTGAAGTGGTTTAGAAACGGCTTTACGTGTCCGATGTGCCACAGGAGTAGAAGTCGAAGGTAGTTTTGGTGGTAGTGGTTATGGTGGTGGTGGTGGTAATGGAATGGCTTTGGTCTTCTTTTCTTTTTTCACTTCTGCTTTCCCTTCTTTCTTTTTCACTTCTGTTGAAGGTGGAGTGGACATCATCTTTTTAACCCAAGCTTTAAGTTCTTCTCGTTGCGGTGTAGTGGAAGGGGTCAACAAGGATGCTGCAATCTTACTAGGGATGGGAGCTGCTGACGGTGTTTGAAAGACTTCTCTTGCCTCTTCTTCCTCAGGCAACCGTGGGGCTGCATCTGTCGTGACCACTGGGAGTGATAGTGGTGGTGGTGGTGGTGAACTTTTCATCAGGGCCTTAAAATCTTTCAGACTGGGTAGAGCTGTTTCGTCTAAAGCTTTCTGGTGAAAGAGTTGCAGTCGTTGCAACAATTGACCGTACCGTTGAGATTTTTCCATTTCTGACAAGTCGCTGTGATCCATCAATGATTGCAATTCGTGTTGTAACTGGGACATCTCGGTCAAATGAGGACTGGGAGGTAAATGTGGGGTCCGTTGTTCTTGCCAACGATGGTATTCCTTCCATCGTTTGTAAGGCACTAAAGCCAGTTTTCGTCCTTCCATTGGATTTCAAGGATCACGTCTGAGATCTTTTGACTCCAGAGGTCCCTTTTATCTTCTTGACCCTTTTACACTGGAGCCATGGTGGGTAAAACTTTTCCCAATATACCCAACATAGGTTTCGCTATTACATTGGTAAGAAGTCCTAACAGGGGAAAAATTCCTCCGCGTTGCACCAGTATCTTTTTCTTTTGACGAATGGGTATTTTCTTTTGGACCATTTGGCAAAGAACGTGTCGATGTTTGGCAAAGCATTTTTTTCTGGTGTTTAGTCAAAGGTGTCGGAACGAAAGGAACTTTCAAGACATTCAGACAACAATCGCTCACGTTATCAATGACGTCTTTGGAGGCAGTTTGAATGAGTTTTTTTTGCATGGGTGGAGAAGCTTTGGACACAACGGACAACGTGTCCCAATGTTTGACTAAACGTGGTGGCAGTCCTTTCCTTTTCTTTCCTTTGGAGGTAGAAGATGAATGTCGTTTGGGGGGTGACATCCTTCTTGGTTAGTTCGTTGGTTACGTGGCACACACCAAAAATACACTAACGTCGATGACTTGTCACACGGCCTTTTATCCTTGTATGGGGACTATCGCTTCGTCATAAAGGTGACATTGTGTTTTCCAAAATCGCCAAAGAATCCTCCTCTTTGGTGGCTCCTCTTTTCCTTTGGACGATTGTGTCTTTTCTGGGGGTGACGTCGATGTTTGGCTATACGCTTTCTCGGATGACGAGACTGTCGTTTTCTTTTTCCTTTCTAGACAGGAGAACGACGATGAGGGAACATCTTTTGGTGCACAAAACACACTGAAGTCCATGACTCGACATGCGCCCTTTTATCTTATTGTTTCTTTTGGAGCTTGTCCTTTAACTTTGTGGCAAAATTATCTACTAAATTTTCCAGTTGAAATAAAGGGCCAAAGAAACCTCCCCTTTGGTGGCTTTTCCTTCTCTTTGGACGAGTGTGTCTTTTCAGAGGGTGACGTCGATGTTTGTCGATACGTTTTGTCGGAAGACGCGACTGTGCTTTTCTTTTTCCCTTTCCTTTTTGGACAAAAGAACGACGATGGTGACGGTGTGCACGTCTTGGTGGGGGTAATCTTTGCGCGTTCAGGAGCACAACAACACTAAACCTATCGTTTGCCTCAGGTCTTTTTATACTGGAACGCGTCGCCACTGATTGTCTTTACGTCGTATCAACTTGATGACAGGCATCACACATCATGGATGAGTTCGCAACGGACTAAACCAGGACAGTTCTCGATTGGACAAATCCAGTAAACTCTATAAAACACCCGTTATCTCTTGGACTTTGATTTTGGGGGCAGGTACTTTGTGAGCAGCGGCCACTGCCGCTAAAGAGGTAGAGGGTGTCACCACTGGAGGAGAAGTTTTTGGAGGCTCTCTCTTGCGGGAAGAAGTTGCTTTCTGTGGACTTTTCTTTTTCTTTTTCTGAGGTTGTGACCTGGTCTTGACACCGTTGTTCTTTCTCTTTTTCTTCTTGGTACGTTTGGGCGTGGCTTTTTACTTGGGGACGAGTAGCCTTAGGATCCCATTTTAAGAGGGAATGAATAATGACACCTCCTAGAGAACCGCTTCCTCCAGTTTTCAGAATGATTTGCTTTTTGGTTTGAGTGTCAATGCGAGGATCAGCTAGCTGCGTCAAGGCGCCTTTGTTTCTCTCAAAAAAAAACAAAAAAAACAAAACGTTTGGTTTGATGTGGAATCTGAATGATGCCTTGCAGTAATTGACGTGCTGTCACCGTAAACCATCGTAAGACTTCTTTGAGACTTGCTTCTAAGACACGAGCACGTATTTGTGGATTATTTTTTCGCGACTGATGCCGTACAAGACACGAATCAATTTGATGGGAAGATGAGACTGAAGGGACGTCATGCTGACGATGTGTGAGACAGAGCTGAAGTGACCGAGATTTTTATAGACATTTTTTGGTGATTGTGATTGTGGTTAAGTCCATAAAGGGGACGTGTACACGACAGACCCTCCGTCTTGGCAGCAGTGGTGAAACAGATGGGTACGAAATCGCAAATAATCGGGAGTGGTGGGATTTAAATCCACCAGTAAATAAGCGTGTGGGGTTTGAGTGTCATCGTCGTACGCATGAGTCTGCCAAGGCGTTGCTAACTGTTTTGCTAAGACTTGTACTTGTGATTTATCTCTAGGGCTTTTAAACAACACCACATAATGAGCATTGAGACTAATGGTACGATGGGCTTTACTTTGTTGAAACAAATTTTGGGTGATGTAAATGACACTGACATTACGAAGATGCCCTTTGCGCGTAAACCAGAGTTTAATTGCTTCTTCGTTTTCTCCTAACATGTCGTCAAAAATAACCAGATGAGTTTGACTAGGGTTAGACACGATCCCGTCGTCCTCGCCAGGAATGCCTTCCACAAAGACGATGGAAACGCCTTGACTTTCTCGCAGAAGGCTGTACGCCGATTGCCACTCTTTGTAACATCACACGATTCGTTGAGGTGGACGATCGATCAAATGATGTTTATGTTCGATCAAACGTTTGACACGTTCGGTTTTGCTGCAACCGCTAGATCCGGCAATGAGCATGTTAAAGGGATGGCGAAGATACAAGGCCTCCCAACTAGTCCGATCTACATGTTCGCCAATGACTTTGACAGTGGAGGAAGAGGGAGCAGAGACAGTAGAGGTAGCCATAGTAGTGTAAGAAATGTCACTTTTGACACGAAGACAGACAAGACAAGAGTTGTTACACTTTTTTTCAGGACACGTTTATTGTCATCTTTATTTGTGAACAACACGAAAGACAAAAATACATAAAAGCCAAATGGTTAAGTACATGAATAAAAGAGACATCACAACGATCATAGTGGAATATAAACAAGTCTTTGTACAACATTTGTGGTGATCAAGAGGTGAAATCGTAGGGGTAGTGTGTAATGTTCTTAGAGTCTCTACACTCCTTGGCACAGTCACACAAGAATCCTCCCGGAATGGCCTTTCGGGGATGTCGATAACGGTCCTGTCCTGAAGAGAGTGATTTTCCTCGGTCACGACTTCTTCTTCTTCTTCTTCTGGCACTGTCACTAACACTGGTTTAAAAGTTACTTTTTTGACTGAACGTTTTAATTTTTTAGGATTACAAATCTTGGGCATAGTGTGCCACTTCATTTGTCCAAGCCTCAAAACCCCAAATTTTCCAGTCACGTACATCTTTCCAGTGAGGGTGTAAGTCACAAGCTACACACAAGTCGTCGTACACATCTTCCGTGCCTAAAAGTTGACGAATCTTGTTTTCCCGTAGAGGCTGAGAAGTACCAAGATGAAAGTGCAAAGCTTTGAGCAGAATTAGTCTCTCGTGTACATTTAAAGGGACCGCTTTCATGTTTTGGGTCGTATGTACTGTTCGTAAAGAGTCCACAAGGAATCGGCTGGTAAACGAAATCCCAGAAAGCAAGTCTCTGAGACACACACTACACGGCGACCCCAATTCAATGGACACAGTTCTCGTAATAGGCGATCGTAATCCTCCACCGTTTGAATAGTGTCATTGATTTCCTTCCATGGAATATATTGTATCACGAATGATAAAGCTTGTGGCATGGTAGTCCGTTTTTATACCTCTTTTTGTCGGAGACAATAAGTGTACTTTCTGCACAGAGATGGTGGTACTTCAGTGGCAAATCTAAATTGTTTGGTCACTAACTTGCACATCACACACCGTTCAGATGTTTCCTCTTGAACTAAGTTTACGTTGTGTAAGAGATTTTGGGAACACTCTAACTCATCCTCTCGAATTGGTTGCAGTATGTCTGCCTTGTAGTACATACAGTCACTAACAACAAACCAATCCTTCTCGCCTACGAGTACTTGATCAATGTCTGACCACTGGAACACCTTCATCAGAATCAGTCCTTTTATAGCATTCAGGTACCAGTGGTTTAAACTTCGGTGACGTAATGGATGCAATTGTTCTTTGCGTTTCACTTGTATTTTGACCAACTCGCGGTAAATGGGTTCTCTCAACTCCACACGCAAACCACCAATGTTCTCTTGCGAAGTACCCATGACCATGTCAGTCAAACACTTTTCTTAGAGCGAAAGTAACGAACATAGTCAGTAATTTCTGACCACTGCCATTCCTGGAATCGGTCAAGAATGTCAATAAAATCTTCAAATGTAATGGTCTAAAGCGGAATATTAGGAAGAACGCACCCTTGATTCAGAGAAATCTGACTTGTTTGTTGACGTTTGTCAATTTCCCCTTGTGAATTTCTCGACATAAAAGTTCCTCAGTCACCCATTGAGATTTTGCTCTGGCAAGTCCCAGCCAAATTTCCTTGTAGATCTTCTCCTGCAATTCGTTTGGTAATGTTTGAAGATTATTTTTCCAATGGGGTTTGAATATTTGTCTCGGTGTTGTCCAACGTTTGACTCCTAGCCACGTAGCTGGTATCTTACACGACATGGTATGCCCACTTCAATGACGAGGTCCCACTAATGGTAGGTAGTGACAACCTGGAGACCATCGAGCATGTTCCAGGTAAGCGTAATCTTTCTTCTCCCAATCGTGAACTGACATCCCACAACTGAAGCACGTGACTGTATCCCCTTCGCCCAAGTAGATAAATCCAGCTCTAGCTAATTCTTCAGGGGCAGGTCCTCTCAGATATTTTGGCCATTTTCCTCGGAAGGTTTGGATCCGACTTTCAAAGTCGCAGTAACCAGGCAAAAGCACAGGGAACGAATATTCGTCTTTCACAGGTTCATTTCGATGAGGGTAGGGTGAAATATGCAGGAGTGTGCTCAAATTTGCATGACATCCGTAGGGTGATAGCCGCATGGCTTAATAATCATTACATCCACCATGAAAACCAGTAAAGTGAAAAGGTGTACGATAACGAGTGGCATCGCTTTCGCATCCGTCAGGTTTGAAACGCACAGAATTACTTCCATGCTAGGTATGGTAGTAGTAGTTATAGCAAAGTTCCCGTGATGTGGTGCTGAACCGCTAAGGTCATAGCGTACGGCATCCCTGCCATCGCAAGGCACAGCATCGCACTCGAGTTTGCTCTTGCTTGATGCATGTTGTTTGAAAGGATTCATCTTTCTCGCTTGGCAATGGTAGTCTAAATGAACTATCGGTCTTGGCCGTTGTCCTTTTTTATATGCTGGCCAATATCGGCGTGACCGTACGGTAAAGTTAAGTGGTTGGGAAGCCGAACTCGCTTCTGGTACACGATTTGATAGACTTTTTCCAAGGGATTGGTGCGATAATTGAGAGTCAATCCTTTCACTTTACACTCCGTGTGTACTTCTCCTTTTGGGTCTCGGTATTCGTAGCCGTAATTTTTGGGACCACCACTTGCAAAGCTTAGAATCTTGTCGTCGGGGTGCTCGTCCGTCCAGGCTCCTAAACGGTCTCCTTCGATGACAAGGTGAGGTTGACCCAGACGATCAATGTAAATTCAACTGTCTGTGTCAAAATACAGCACACGATCTCCTAACTGGTGTAACGCTTCGTACAGTTTTAAGCAAGCATGGGCTGTCACGTAAGCGGCAATGATGACATTTCCAAATTCGTCGCCTTCTACAAAGTCCAGTTCTTCTTCGCAATTGACTAAGATCAAGTCCTCACGAAGGACGTCCACGTGTTTCATGTATTTGGTTTTGGTCGTGAATCATCTGAAAGTAGCGAGAAGGTTCTTGGGTAAACACTGTCGTTGTGCCGTTTTGCCCCACAGACAACTTAACCTCTCTTTGGCAAACGATCGCCTTCCTCCATTTTTCTCGACGTGGTATAACGTGATGCCTTCCTGCTCCCAGTATTTCTCTTTAAATTTCTCTTGGTCTTCGGGAGTGCCGCACCAGGGAGGATAGCCGCTGCCTTCTTGTTTCAGTTTCAAAAAGCCATTCACGTAGTCTGCAAAAATGCCTTTTGAGTCTCGTCGCCCTTGTGGTATTTTTCTGTCTTGGGAAAGTGGTAAATTTCGTACACTTCTAACAGTTGGTATCCCAAGTCCAGAGCTTTGAACAATTCCAGGCTGACCCAAGTTCCCGTCAAGGCGCGTTCTTTCTGAGTGTGCTGACAAGGTTGGTCTTGGTTGCACGTTTCGGCACAAGTACGGCACAAGGGAAACATCAGTTTTCCTTGGCAATGGTGAGGTAAAACGGTATGGTACAAGTACGTGGGAGGCAAGACTTTACATTTGATCAATCCTTCGTATTGGCGAATGTTGTCCACGTCGAAGTGTTCCGTCAGCAATTGCGGGTGCCCTGCGGAAAAGTGACAGTATTTGCACACGTACGGATACAGCGAACACACGTCCAAGTATTTGATTTCTTCTCTTTCTCGTCGTCGGCTTGGTACAGCAAAGAGGTGGCATTCGTCCGTCCTCCGTACAAACTGTCCCTTGGGTTCAGTGGGTTCACCAGCTTGTAACTTTCCACGATACGCTTAAACTCGGGATCACTTTTCAAATGGTGATCGTACTCGTGTTCCCACATTTCTGCCACTTGGTATCCTTGCTCTTCTAACTTGAATCGGAGCTGACAAGAGGCCTGATACAAGTCTTCCATGGTCCGTTGTAAAAATTGATTTTTAGAGTCACGTTGAGGGTAGCAGATAGGACATCCGTGAAATAAGCACTTTTAAACTCGTACTTGATCTTGGGGTTTTCTAAGTCCCAGCCATCCACCTAATGCCTTCAGATGACTTTTTCGCCTCCTCCGTTGCGGGCGTGTTGGATCCATTTGTCTTCCTTGTCGGACCAGTAATGTAACCAGCCCAGGGCTTTGACCGAATATTGACGTTCGACAATGTTCGTCTGTTGAGGACTTATGACAGCTAGAGTAATTCCGGGCGTGAATCGTTGGCGGTACACTAAGGAACACGCTTTGGCACTGGTACAGGCTTCTTTCAAAGGGTCGATCCCTCCGTGCTCCTTGAACAGTTCTCGAAATTTTCCACAGCAACGCCGTAAAATGTCCACGTAAAAACGACAATATTTTAACATTTCTTCCTGAAAGTCGAAAGGGTCCGAGGCGTGAGTGTGGTAGAAAGCTTCTCGTTGTTCGGTACGCATGTTGTCGGGGTCGTAGTAGTGAGCCTCAGGCAAATGGGGTAGAACGACGTGTTGATTGGCTTCGGTATTGAAATAGTGTGGAAAATAGCCTTTAGTCATTTCTGTCATTCCAAACGTTCTAGGCATGGCCAAGTAACTCATCGAATATTGAAACTGGACTTGTCCCACTTGCATAGAAATGAATTTATAGTATCTCAAAAGAAACTGTCTATCGTGTCCCGAAAAATTGTGAGCCATTAACGTAGCATGGCGATGACAATCTCCGTAACGTTCGATGTCTTCTTGGCTCCACGTCTCGTCGATGGGGCTTAAAATCCATTGGGCGAAATCGGCAAGCGTGTTTGGTCCCCGAAAGATTTTTTCACGTCCCCCAGGAATCTTGCTGCAGTGAGGGCAATGAGTAAAGATAGGCTCTTGGATGCACTTTTCACACGCTCGGTGAGCCACGCAGAAATTAGGAATGTGAATGCCAGTCTCTTGCATGCATTCGAAATCGATAAAGATGAAATTCCCTTTCTTCTGGTCATTATCTTCTTCTTCATGTTTGGATTGGTATTTTTGAATGTAGCATTGGTGTTCCAAGTCCACGATTTGGCGACAAATATGACATCGCTTATTTCCTTAACAGACGTGAGCCTTGGCACTATTGGTACGTATGCCTTGTCCACAAGTAGGGCACAATCTCAGGAGTTGACAAGCACATTTCTGCTGTGATCCTCGCGTCTTTAGATGTTGTTGGTAACAGGTTGAACTGACAAACGTGCGCTGACAAGCAGAGCAATGCACTCGTTCTCGTTCTTGTCCTTAGTCCAGACAGGGCTTAGAGGTTAAACATCCTGAGCATTTCGATCCACAACGCTTGTGTTGCTCTCGATTGTTATAGCCATAGTCACATTTCTCACAGTAATAACCGTATGACAGGAATCCAGTGATCCTGGTAATGGCATGGAAATGTTCATCGTGATGATACACGTGAATGTATTTTCTGTCTTTGAAATCTTTGCCTCGAAACAACAGAGGTCCGCACACTTCTTGAGGGTGCACTTTCAAGGTGTAACGCGGAGCCAAGACGTCCGAAAAGCGGTGTCTTTGGATATCCCCGCTTGCTGTAAGAGGAGTTCTGCTTCTCTTCGTTGTTTGGCTCGGTCAGATCGTTGAATAGTTTTCCAGGCTCTTTTCCATTCTGCCGTATCGTTCTTGTCGGCATACGTTCGTCCGACTACGATGGCACAAGCTAAACACACCTTGTCTTGAGGGTTGTTAATTTGGACGAGGCTCTGTTTGGTGCTGCGAAGGTTGTCTACCAATAACACTTTTTTGCCATGTCCTGTCCCTTGGGGAAGAGAAACGTGGGTCATGAACAGTGTCGCTTTTCCGTCGGTGATGTGAAACTTGTCGTTGGATTGTTGCACGTGTTGAATCTTGTCCATGACTTTGGAAGGTGTCAATTCTGCCGGGCTGCTAAACTCGATCCAAACGGAGGACTTCAAACTGTCGGGATGAATAGAAAGTCTCAAGCGATCGTTTTCTTTGTCTTCACATTGCTGTTTCAGTGTGGTTAACAAAGAATTCCACACATCGCTGATGAACCCTTCTGCTTTCTCAAGCGGTACGTCTGACTTGAAATCATTAAACTTCACCGTGTACGTGTAGGCTGTGGTTCTAAATTTTCTAGAGCAGCGTTTGTCGGTCTCTCGAATGTGAAAGTACTATTCAGGGTTTACTGATGGTGATGGACTTGGACTTGGTGTAGACTCTCTGGGTCTGGATGCTGGTTCACTCATCTCATCTTCAAAATCGCTGGCATGAATTTGAGCCAAGACTTCAGCTACTGTGCTAGCGATAAATCACGTTTCTGCCTCTTACTTTCTTCTCCTTTCTTTACGAAATGATGGGATCGTTTCATCTTGTCTACATTTGAAACGCCATAGACCCCTATATATCCATGTCAGGCTCAGTGTATATATAAAGGGCTGGTGCCCTCCCTCTCAGTATTCATTTCGCTCTCAAGCTGACCAGCACGATGGAAGAACACACACAGATCGAACTTCTGATTAGAGTTTTGCGAGGTGTCATAAGAAAGTTTTCTTCAGACAAGCCGACGGACTACTCTCCCTCCTTTCGAGATAAAAGTCAAGATACTTGCTATATCTGTCAGAAGAAAGGGCATTGGGCTACAGACACGTTCAGAAAGAGAAGACAGAAAAGAAACGAAGACGAGAAAAAAGTGAGGAAGAAGAGGAGGAAAAAACTGTGAAAGTGAAGAAATTTAAAAAACAGAGAGAGAGTGAAAGAAGAAAAAAAGACACAGAAGAAGTCTATGAACTTTTTTTGAAAAAGTGTTGTGTTGTGTTGTGATATTGGATTGTAAACATTTGTACGAGAATCGACCAGACTGAAAAAAACGTAAGTGTCTCTTGGTTTTTATTTTTTAGAATAATAAGGGTCTACACTCACGCACTCACACACGTACATCATAAGGTTAAACAAGGGATTTTTGAGTTTTAATTGATTTTGGAAAAATGAATATTATCTATTTTCGAAAGTAATAAGTGGCCCTGAAAAGGACCGTTGGGTATTTTTTTTTTTTCAAAAACAAACTCAGGAACGAGAAGCAATCAGCTTTACCTGCCTTAAGCCTTTGCCACGGCCAAAGCCTACTTCTGGACTTGCTCCCGGCGATGATTTGTTATAAATCACTAGGGGTGGTATCTCCGGTGTAGTGACAGGGTTAGACTGTTTGGCTCGGGAAGGTCTTTTTCTCTTGGGTCGTAATAAAGAGGTCTGATACATTTGTTTCAGACTTCTTAACTAGGCCAAAATGTCCAAGAGTACCGTTACCGTTTGAGGTTTACTGTTCTCCTAACTCTCCTAGACCTTGTTTCTTCTCTGCTGCTTCTTCTTGTCGTTTCCTTCTTGCCTCTTCGTGTTCTCGCCCTTGTTGTTAAAGGAGAAATGCTTGTTCTGCCTCTTTCTGCTGCTGTACAAATTTCTCCAATTCTTCTTTCTGTCTCTGTTTAAAATCCTCGACGTGTGGTAAAGAAGGAGAAGGTGCCGAAGGTACTGGTACTGGAACAAATTCTTGCGAAGAGAGAAAATCTACTAAATCCCAGTTGAAATCGACCTCTTCAGGAAGTAGCGCTGTGTTAACTTTGGTAGCCACTGCTATGCCATCTCTTTTCGTCTCCACAGCCGGTGCACCCCAACTCATCGTCTTCTTAGTTTCAGTCATGTTTCACAAAACAATGTCGCACCGATTCACTGAGCACAGACGCTAGCGCACCAATATAGGGAATGTGACGTCACAGGTAGCTCTCTTCGGATTGGACGACAGAGTGACTGAATATTGTAACGCGTGTTGGAATTGGTGAACAATTTCAATCAGTTTCGATCCGGTCTTCCACTATAAAAGAACGCGGTTCACTTCATTCCCTTCAACTGTTCCTCGTCACAAGACGTGGACCAACGTAGAACCATCTACCCTCCTATTGTAGATGCTGTTAAACCCGGACTATCCCATGTATGTCAGATCATCATGGGCAATTACCCAGATCACTGATACAGCCCTTTGGAAACGATGGATCTATGTGGAGAGACAAGGCTGTCTGAAGCGAGTCCTGATTTATGGACCAGAGGTTAGACAAAGTTTGAAGAAGAGAAGAAGACCTATGCGATGCCCTCTATGTTAAGGGAATGATGCTAACATAACAAGCAACGGCCCTTTTCAGGGCCTCTTTGATATGCCTCAAAAAAGATGTTTATTCTCACTTTGCCTATATGTTATCTATATGTTTATCTATGTCTCTGTCTCTCTATTGTATTTGTCTCTACCTAGAGTAGCTGCGCGTATTTAGGTCAGTCTCTTGCTACATTGTTACAAGTGTCCAGTACCGTTACGTCATCCCACGTGTTCCATTCCTATTCTCCCTGTACAAAATTCCCATTGTCGCTATAGTACCCCAGAGTGATTTTTGGTCGCTAAAAATCGTGTCGCTAAACTACCCCTGGGATGTTTTTAATGATAACTCTCATTGTCGCTAAAGTACCCCCATACAATACTGATATAAACATGCTAGCGACCGTCTGCGTTGATTCTAGATCAATTATGAATTTCCACATATTAATCATTGGTGACGTATTAAAATAACGATAAAAAGTATCAATAATCCTCGTTTTCTAAATGAATTTAATATGGTACACATTTTCATCACAATCCTTACTGATTTCTGTTCCCCCCCCTCCACTCTCATGCATAACGGACATACTATGCAAAAATGTGGAGTGAGAGAGAAAAGTAATTTGGGCTGGATTGAAACCTTGAAGTAGAAATTACACCAAGTAACCTACAAGAATATGGTTTGTCGTAACGATACGTGTGCACTTTCCTTGGGATTTATCTACAGTGTTTATCAATGATACAAAGTTGCAAACCAGGTCGCATTATACAGTAAATTCTTCTGTTACATGGTACACATACTGTGAGTATTTAATGTTATGTTTTTTGTTTCTTAAACATACTATAATGTTCTAAAAATCGATTATTATTAATTAAATATGAAAATGTCCAAAGGCCTCTCTCTCTCTCTCTGTCTCTCTCTCCCTCCCTCTCTCTGTCTCTCTCTCTCTCTGTCTCTCTCTCTCTGTCTCTGTCTCTGTCTCTCTCTCTGTCTCTGTCTCTCTCTCTGTCTCTCTCTCTCTCTCTCTCTCTCTCTCTCTCTCTCTCTCTCTGGACCATCGTAGCAAGATAGGGGCTAATATCTCTAAAATGACGAACGTAGAGGATTTTCGCTTGTGTCATCCCATGATATCTCTGGACTTATGAATGATGGCAAAAGTCAAGTCAAACCGACCAAAGGATGTGAGAGATAGAGAGAGACAGAGACAGAGACAGAGAGACACAGAGAGTTTTAAAGTCAAACCTACCAGAGAGAGAGAGAGAGAGAGAGAGAGAGAGAGAGAGAGAGAGAGAGAGAGAGAGAGAGAGAGAGAGTGTATTGTTGGTGGTACTGATCCTAGAGCAGAATAATGACATAGATCAACTGTAAATGTATTAAAATATTTTAATTACCTCTTGCTGGTTCGTCATTTCGCTTAGCTCATATTCCCCATTAATTTCCATACGCCGGTACGTGAATGGCAGCGTTCATGTGAATGGCGTAGCTAACCATGTGTTTTTGTAGTGCTCTACTTTTATCATTAAAACCATCTTTCATGTTTATATCGTAAGTATGTATTATATTCATTTAATCCATGTGAAGAAAAATAGAAGCTAAAAAAGAAAACAATCAACTTTTCAATATGCAAGGTGATTGTGAATAGCTACAAATGGCATAGAAATACATTTTGCAGCGGACACACTTGGGGATATGAGGAGTTCA
>JAECUM010030495.1:0-31851 GCA_016617855.1 Megalonaias nervosa | reverse complement strand
AGAGAAATGAATTACTGGGCGAAGAGCAAGCAGGGTTTAGAGCCGGGTATTCCACAGCAGATAATATATTTATATTATATACATTAATTTGTAAATATTTAAGAAAACATAGGGGTAGATTCTATGCAGTGTTTATTGACTATGAAAAAGCTTTTGATAGGATAGAGAGACGTTTACTGTACCAAAAGCTAGTGAATGAAAATATTAGTGGAAAAATGTTAAAAATCATTAAGGCAATTTATATTGATGTAAAAGCATGTGCTAAGTCCAACAGTCTTATTACCAATGTGTTTAATTGCCCTTTGGGCATGTACCAAGGTTGTGTTTTATCACCTTTACTCTTTTCTTTATTTTTGAATGATTTGAAACCCTTTTTAGCTGAAGGAAACAGGGAGTGTCCATAGAAACCTTAGAACTATTTCACTGTTGTATGCAGACAATTTAATTGTCTTTGCTGACACTGTTCACCAGTTGCAAAATATGCTCAATAGGTTGCATACATATTACCTAAAGTGGAAATTAAAGGTGAATATGGAAAAGGAAAAAACAAGAGTGGTTGTATTTTGCAGCGGTGGCTATCTCAAGAGTTATGAAAAGTGGTACTATGGCCATACAGAGGTAAAGATTGAATAATATTATAAGTATTCAGGATGCATATTTTCTTCAAAAAAATCTTGGTATATGTGCCAGAAAACTCTATCATTGCAGGCACTGAAGGCTGTGCATATATTGAAACAAAGTCTTTCAAAATTTACCCATAACTGGATTGCTTCGTCTGTTTGACACGAAGATAGCTCCCATACTTAATTTGGGAGCTGAGATTTGGGGGTTTTATGATGCCAATGATATTGAAAAAGCTCATTTGTCATTTTGTAAATATATCCTTGGTACATCTAAGTCTACTCCACACACATTCATTTATAATGAATTAGGAAGAATTAGTATGCAGTGTATAAGATATAAATGTATTTTGAAATATTGGCAAAGAATTCTAAAACTGCCAGAAGACAGATATCCTAAACAATGCTACAGTTTACAGTTAAGATGGGGGGAAAGTTGTGATTGCTGGGCTAACTATGTTAAAAAGCTTTTATTTACATTTGGATTTGACAGTGTTTGGTGTACTATGGGCGTAAATGATGAAAATATATTTCTTAGATTGTTCAGCCAGAGATGTGAAAATACTTTTAGGCAAAAGATGCAGGATGAGATTAAGTCGATGGAAAGGCTGCGCTTCTATAGGTCATTGGGAGTAGAATTTACTAGTCAGAAATATCTAGAATTGTTGGAAGATAATGATCTTTGTTATATAATCACTACGCTTAGTGTGGGGAACTTGCCAATTAAAGGTAATATGGGAAAATATGAAAGTATCTGCTATGAGGAAAGATTGTATCCAATTTGTTACGTTAACATTGAAAATGAATTCCATTTTATTACTGCTTGTCCACTATGTGGAGAAATACGAAGAAAATACTTACCCACCTTTGTATATAACAATCCAACTTTAGAAAAATTTAGGTCATTTATACACAATGATACTAGTAAAATTCTGATGACTAATTTAGCAATGTTTACATAGAAGCCCTAAAGATAGAGAAACCATTTTATCAACAACTCCTGCTACATAAGACTTCAGATCAATATGACAAATTTTGCTCCACACAAGTTTTAAGGTCACCCTTAAATCTGTTTGTTTGATTACTGTGCAGTATATACTTGTATCTCACCTATATCCGAAAAAAGCAATAATTATTACTTTCATGTATATTACTTCTTATAAATACGATGTTCTTTTGTTACACACTATAACATCATTTTGTACCGCATGATGTATGGATATGTATCTTGGGCCAGTGGCCTATATTACAAATAAACATTATTATTATTAATATTACTGTTATAGAATTTGAAAACGGTAATTTGACAAATGAAACAAAATTAGAATGCAGAATAATTGCAAGCAAAATGATGAATGCATTGTGAAAAAAACTGACAGCACAAATACAAAAATGCAGAAAGATGAGTAATAAATAAAAACAATATGTGAACACATTTCGTCAGTGGATCTGAAAATTGATTATTTTCAGGTTGCCACTAGCTCATTTTCTCAGGTACTAATCTTTGTGGAGTCAGTTAACATGGTATGTAATTATGTCATGAGAAGCGCTACACATATTACATGTCACCAGTCATCAGTGAAACTAGGTCATTATGATTTATATTTTAATTTTAAGTGTCATATGGAGTACTACACCTTGGTGATGCAGAATAGGCTTGTTGTGTGTCACACAACAGGTGACTAATGGATGCAGGAGCATGCCAGACTTGTGACCGAAGTGTGCAGATTTTAATTCATATTGCCATTGTTTTTTATTATTATTATTATTATTTTATTATTACTATTTCTAGGTGGTTATGTTGGCACTTGCCTGGAAATTAGAAGCCAAGACAATGGGATTTTTCACACTAGCTGAATGGCTGAAGGGTATGACAGAGCTTCAGTAAGTTATCAGACAGCATTTTGTATGTTTTGGGGATCAATACAATTTATAAGTACTCAGTACAGCAAGGTATGCCATGATCCATGGGGTGCAGTTTGCACCCTCTGTATTCACTGCAGTGGCTACCATGAGGCTGTAAGCATTCCAATTCCAGATCATGTGGAGATATTGGTATGTTCCCATCTCATCACATTGTTTCACCCTTAATCAACATGTATTTTTTTTCTTCTGCATTGTTTGTATAAAAAAATTAAAGCACCTCTTTCAAATAAATGTTTGCTATTTACTGTGTACTTAGGTTAAAAAAAAGTGGAAAATATATGCTTTAGCTCTGTTTGTTTTTCACAAGTAATGAAGGTTTCAGCTCATTATGATTATTGTGTGAGATATTGGCGGTAATGCTTTGTGAGATGCTTGGGGTAATGATGTCTTTGCATTCATTTTGATCTGTAGAAATATTGGACTCGTTACGTTTAAATTCTGAATAGTCTTTGCTCACAGTATCAGCATTTCCATTGATTGTCAGTCATTGCTCACTGCATCAGTATTTTCATTCATTGTCAGTCATTGCTCACAGCATCAGTATTTTCATTCATTGTCAGTCTTTGCTCACAACATCAGCAATTCTGTTTATTGTCAGTCTTTGCTCACAGCATCAGCATTTCCATTCATTGTCAGTCATTGCTCACAGCATCAGTATTTTCATTCATTGTCAGTCATTGCTCACAGCATCAGCATCTCCATTCATTGTCAGTCTTTGCTCACAGCATCAGCATTTCCATTCATTGTCAGTCATTGCTCACAGCATCAATATTTTCATTCATTGTCAGTCATTGCTCACAGCATCAGCATCTCCATTCATTGTCAGTCTTTGCTCACAGCATCAGCATTTCCATTCATTGTCAGTCATTGCTCACAGCATCAGTATTTTCATTCATTGTCAGTCATTGCTCACAGCATCAGCATCTCCATTCATTGTCAGTCTTTGCTCACAGCATCAGCATTTCCATTCATTGTCAGTCATTGCTCACAGCATCAATATTTTCATTCATTGTCAGTCTTTGCTCACAGCATCAGCATCTCCATTCATTGTCAGTCTTTGCTCACAGCATCAGCATTTCCATTCATTGTCAGTCATTGCTCACAGCATCAATATTTTCATTCATTGTCAGTCATTGCTCACAGCATCAGTATTTTCATTCATTGTCAGTCTTTGCTCACAGCATCAGCATCTCCATTCATTGTCAGTCTTTGCTCACAGCATCAGCATTTCCATTCATTGTCAGTCATTGCTCACAGCATCAGTATTTTCATTCATTGTCAGTCATTGCTCACAGCATCAGCATCTCCATTCATTGTCAGTCTTTGCTCACAGCATCAGCATTTCCATTCATTGTCAGTCATTGCTCACAGCATCAACATCTTCATTCATTGTCAGTCTTTGCTCACAGCATCAGCATCTCCATTCATTGTCAGTCATTCCTCACAGCATCAGCATCTCCATTCATTGTCAGTCTTTGCTCACAGCATCAGCATCTCCATTCATTGTCAGTCATTGCTCACAGCATCAGCATCTCCATTCATTGTCAGTCTTTGCTCACAGCATCAGCATCTCCATTCATTGTCAGTCTTTGCTCACAGCATCAACATTTCCATTCATTGTCATTTAGGCAATCCTGAACAGACAACATATAATAATGCAAGTTTGTTTTTTTTTTAAATCAACATGGTGTAGAACAGGAGTCATATCAAAGTCAGCACAGTATTTATGTATCAATAAGTCTATCAAAAGTAATAAATTAAATCAAAATTTTATTCTGGTATTTTCTGTGTATGATTACTGTAAATAAGGAAAGCTTGATTTTTGAAAACCAACTTATGAAACCAGTTAAGACTCATGTAAAGATTTTCACATTCTGGTCAAGTTATATCGAAAGTCAATTTGTGCTGTTTTCATTGTTAATAAATCACTTCCTAAAGATTGTTTGAAAATAGCCTCCTTATTTAACTGAATCAAGAGATAACTGCCATAGCCTGCGTGTCGTCCATCTTTTGCATTTAGCAAGGAGTTTGGAGATAAACAGGGAAAATAACACCAAATATTCATTTGATTATTATGCACCACCCACCCCCACCCCATCCCAGTTACTCAAGATCCTTAATTGGATTTAAATGACAGAGTTCACATTGTTTTCAGTGTGACTTTTCTGAGATGTGGGGGCATTAATAAAGACGAGGAGACAAAAAAAGAAATAATGATTTGAAAGTGCTATTAAAGTCAATAAAATATCTGAATACTAGAAATTGGTATTCATTTCATCACTCATATCCACCTGTTTATAGTACTTTTCTGTACTTTGATTTACACAGATGGTTTCCCTGTCATTACAGTATACTATGTTTATGGTCACAACAAATCATTTTTCCCGGAATGTGTGCAGAATCATAACTCAGACCGTGTTCCATGAATGTTTTGGTATTGCTCGATGGATAGATGCTTGAATTTTTGTATGTGGTGTGTTAGTATTGTGTGATAATGTTTAAATATTTTTGATTGTTGTTTGGGCATTAACAAGTCACTTCCAGTAGTATCAAGTCGAAACATGACCCTTGAAAAATCCTGGATAGATTTGAATAAAGAGATTTGTTGCTCAGTGTTCAATTGTGTATGGCTAGGAAACGTTTTATGTTTTGGCTTATATAACCCAATGTTTTCGTTTGATTTGGTGTTTTATGGGACAGCAGTACATGAAGGTTATTTAGTGTCAAGGCAATTGAGTGCCTTGCCTAGGGACACACCATGGTAACCAACCCAGTCAGGTTCTGTGGTAGAATTTTAACCTGCACTCACTTGGTCGCGAATCCAACATGCTAACCACTGACCCCAATGTACATGCAGATCACTTAATATAAGCTAATATATTCACCTTACCTGTGAAAAGTTGTTGTTGTTATTATTATTATTATTATTATTAATGTTATTATTGGTGGTGGTGGTGTTGTTCAATAGATTTGTACTATAATACTAGAAAAAGCATTACAAGCTCCTTTAGATTGTAGGAAAAAAGATATTTCAGGATTTGAATCATGTTAAAACTACAGTAGTATCATTTCTATGTCAGGAAACATCTTAAAATCTGAGGATAAACACTTTATTCTTTTTGAGACAGGACTCTAATTTCAGTGAGCTTTGAAGATAGTATTTTGCAAGAAAATTATAATGTTCTAGTAGCTGCCTATCTCCCCTGATGAAGTAGTTAGATCCAAGTGGTCCAGGAACTTTACTTTTTTGGTCCATGTGAACCATGATGTTGAAGATGTTGAACCACCCAGAATTAGATTGTTTCGATTGTATACAAAAATCTATAACATGTTTATTTTAGTACTCTGTATTATTTTATTCTTTATCATACAACAAGATCCGATAATAATATTTTACTGTAGTGTTTGGAAGTCCAAATTATCTAAGAAAAAAGAAACATTAGTATTATTAACTCCCCTGACGGTGAAGTTAATGCCCTGCAAAACATGGTATATTTCATGTGTTCTAAAATAAATATATAATTGGGAATTTTCATGTGTTCTAAAATAAATATATAATTGGGAATTTTCATGTGTTCTAAAATAAATATATAATTGGGAATTTTCATGTGTTCCAAAATAAATATATAATTGGGAATTTTTATGGGAAAATATGAACAAGTTTTTTTATGAGTAATACTGCTCGATTTTGGGAGTGCAGTATTAGTCCTAAAAAGCGAGTTCATATTTTCCCATACAAATGCAGTAACCTGTTTGTTATTTACTCATTTCATTTACCTACCTGAGGCTTAATAGTAAAATAATACCCTAAAAGAAACAAAGTAATTGAATTTATGCTGAATTCCAAAATAAATACACAACCCTAGATTTACCAATACACTGTGTGTGATTTGAATTATTAACATAGCTTTAACAATTTTTCAGCCATATCACTACGATGTCAGACCTGCCAACTCTTACAATTTTGCCATACGTGTTAAGAAAATTACCCTTAAAAAACAGACTTATGGCATACAAGCAAAAACTAGTGAAAAAAGGATCGTTGCCGAAAAATCCGGTTTATTGGTTCATCCGTGTTTGATGTGGATCTGGGTTTCATATTAAAATTAGTAAAATTAGTTATGGAACCAGACTAACTTTACAGCAGCACCCCAGATGCTTTAAACTGCACCTATTTGTTCATGCAATGCGTCTGCATGATCAAACTGTTGATTATAGAATTTTTTTAAAATGGCGTCCGGAAACCGATGTATGTTTAAGACAAAAGGGAAAATAAGCTTCTAAAAAAGTGTTAATAATCAACACAGAAGAATAAAGATTCTTATGAATAAAAGCTGGAAAGGACACAGTTACGTTTATTGGACATCACATGCCAATTTGAGTATGTCTCATGATGGGAGATATGATTGCCGTCGTTATGTGAAATGGAAAAAGAATTTCCAAGAATTACGTCCATTTGAGAGATAGCAACAAGCCACTGAGTTGCATAGGGTTTGGAACTAAAGTTTCTGCAACTGTACTAGTGGTAAATAAAGTCTACGTGTACTTTACAAACTTTTCAGTTGAACATAATGTTTGTTGTCGCTGCTTCGAACTATTATGTTTTCCAGCTTTACAGTAGCAGTTATTGATATTTTGTTACACCTTACTGAAAACTGGTCAATCTTACGGAGAAAAATCAACTGCCTTACTGAGACGGACTCGTCAGGGTTGGCAGGTCTGCGATGTCTGCAGTGTGGCAGTTTATAGTGATGTCTGGCACTGGGGCATCCTGCCACAGACATGTAGCACCATGTCCCACCCAGTCACATTATCCAGCACCTGGTCATCCAGTCCTAACACTAACCTCTTAATGCTGAGCGCCAAACGAGGCAGCAGCTAGTACCATTTTAATAAGTCTTTGATATGACTCGGCTGGGACAGACACTCTAACCACTTAGGCCACTGGAATGGTCTCAATACA
This sequence comes from Megalonaias nervosa, assembly GCA_016617855.1. NCBI lineage: Eukaryota > Metazoa > Mollusca > Bivalvia > Unionida > Unionidae > Megalonaias > Megalonaias nervosa. Next base: position 24,342 of record JAECUM010030495.1, on the reverse strand, counting down.
CTAGACCTAACCACTTAGGCCACTGGAGTGTCTCAATACACAGTAACAATATTAATTTGCACATAGCACTGCCTAGAGACCTTTGAACTATGTCATGCACTTTACGTTAGTTTTTAAAAATTCTTGTTTTGATCTACTAAAAATTGAAATTTAGAGTCATATTTTGAAGGAATGTGCATTGAAAAATTTGTCCAGTTGGTCAAGAGTAGACAGATTTTGTTTTTCTGTTGATCCAACTCAATTCTGCTTTTCTGCTTGTGATGGACTGGATTTATTGGGTCAGTTCCATAGGATGTACATATGATTTGAACAGTTGAAGCAACTGAACCTGTGTTTCTGTTCTTGTCATTGTTTGGAATCATAATGTGGGGAAAATATGAAGTCTTTTAATTGAAATTATCAAAAAGATACTATGGAGTATCACCTTCATTTTGTTTGGAGCGCAGTAAGGAGAATGATTTTAGTTGGAAATGTAGTTGAAATTACAGTGCAGTTTTGGTGTGTGTCAGGTTTTCCATAAAATGGGTCATGTCATTCGAATTTGCAGCACTAAGAAAGTACATTTTGAGAAATTCAGGATGCTTAAATGTTACTATATTTATTACCATTCTTATTACCAGCTAAAGAAGACATGTTTATGCACTGTCACTTGCATGTTTGCTGTTGGAGGGACCCCAGCTATGACCTGTATCATGCAGTGTATATCTTCTTTTGCCAGCCTCACATGTATCAAAATAGTTACACGGGGGAAAATTGCAAAGTATCTGTTGTGTGACAGTCCAGTTAGCCAGCAGAAATAATACTTTTTCGTCATATTGGCATGTTGGCTTTGAGGCTCATTGTTTCCTACCAGAACCTTCAGTTGCATTTTTTTTCCTCAATTTTAGTGTTTTGACTGCCTTGTAAAATGGTATGCTTCTGATAGATATGTGATAGCCCTTGGCCTCAGTATGCTTTTCTATGTTATTCTTATAGATGCTAGAGAGTACTGGTCATAGTCTGAACCATTCTGACTGCATAATGTTACAAATATTTGTCCTAAATAACTGTTTAAATTATCACAATGGTATTTTAATTTACTGAGTCTCTCACATTGTTGACCTTGCAATATCATGTTCAATCATTTGCCTGTTTAAAAGTCTCATTTGTGACTCATTGAACTTGTCCACATCATTAACTTTATCATCGCTACTTTCAGATGGATGAAACAGCTTGTTTATTTTATCTACAAACAAATCTAATAAACCAAAAGCTAAAGCTTGTACTAATATTGTTTGCTTACAAGGTAGTTTCTAATACACAATACTATTTTTAGACACGTGTCATGTAGTATGAAGCAGTGTAGTTTGCAAAAGTACAGCACAATTCTGACAATGTAAAGTAAATGGAGCATATAATAAAGCATATTATAGTACATTTTACGTTCTGTTTTTGTTCTCTAGTTCAGGGAATGTGAATATTTTACTACAATACGCCTGTGTTGGAATTCTCTAAGGAAAAATATGATCATTTTGACTGAGTTAAAATTTTAATATGAACCTATTTTGTTTCCCTACACAACACATGGAGTAAAAGGGTATTTATCTTTTACAATACATACTGTATACACTCACTTATAAGACGAGTCCAACTGCAAACTGCACAGAGCAAGATCTGCAATCACATAATGAGCTGGCAGATCAGGGTCTCTGCAGTTTGCTAGAAGTAATCAGTAGGACAAACAAGAAAGACCCTGAAATGCATGAGCATTATGCTACGGCAGATCAAGATCTTTGTCGTTTTCAGTTTGACTCGGCTTACAAGTGACCATGTGGTATCTGTTTTGAGGCATGTGTCACCAGTCGTAATACTTGCTATGATGTAGCAGTGAGACATTATCACCTGAGAACCTTACTTGTTGTAGGACTAGGCCAGCAGTGCACAGTCAACAAACACAACCTGAAATTTGTTCATTTTAATGTTAGAATTGAAAAGAGGCATCTATTTCAGAAGATAATACCTGTTTTATTTGTTGGAAGTTATATATAACCAACTTCTGCTGACACATTATTTATTTATGTAAAATTGCAACAGAGTTAGATAAAGTTAGTCTTATTTTTATTTATCAATGTAGTAATTTTTAGTATGGTATTAAGACATAAGATTCCAAAAACGAAACAAATATCCTGTTTATAAAATCTTAAATGCCTTTTATGTAAAGAAGGATTTTCACATATTTTGGATACACATACACTTTACTAAGGGCATAGCTGGCATTGTGCGCATGAATTTTATTATATCTTATTGCTAAAATATTCTGTTATTTTTATACGCTTATGTCTATAAGAAAAGATGATCAGTTTTAGAAAAATATCAACCTTTTCAAGGATTGATGAATGTTTTGTTATGACATAGCAATCAAAATTACTGTTTTCATTTCAGATGTGATTGTACCTCAAAAGTGCAGGCAAAGCTCGACTACCTCAGATCCTTATTAGATGACCCTATTCATTTCAAAAATATATACAGATATGCTTTTGACTTTGCAAGGGTAATTCATTTTCTACTTTAGAGTTATCTCCCCTAGACTTCAGTCCTGAAGCATCTCTTCAGATGCATTTTAGTATCTGATCATTGTGCGTTGTGGTAGGTTATCAACTAACCTATTGAATCATTCTATTTTTATTAGCAGACTAAAAGGAGACTTATTCTTACATGATTTGGATCATATTTTTATTTCTTCATGATATATTATTATTATCTGCTGTAAATAGTTCACACCAAATTTGAGGCCATGTATGGCTGAGTGGTCTACCCATTTCCAGATCACTCATATCTCACCTCTTTCCGCATGGGTTTGAGCCTCGGCCTAGATGATGTGGTTATGTGAGAATGCTTGCCAGTATTTTCATGTGGGTTGATGGTTCTTGCCAAGGCTATCCCCAATTCTTCCTCCACTAAATATACTGACTGCTATATATAGCCTATCATATGTTGAAAAATGGAGTTAAAACCAGAAAACCAGACTAATCATACTGCGAGTGAATTATATTTTTGTGGGGTACCCATTTTTGTGAATGTTAAGTTGGCTGAAGTTTATGAATTTAAAGATGCAATGACTTTTTGTGTAAACAACAGGGTCCCTTCTTGAGTCCTCAGATTTAAGTACCAACAAATGTCATTTTTCCCTAAATTATGAAGAAATTAAAATGATTTGTGAGTTTTATTTGTTACAAATATAATTTCTTAAATGTAAATCGCAGTTTATTTATATATTAATTTTGCAACTCTTTCCATTTACAGAATTTATTTTCATAATCACTTGATATGTTATTTTACCCAGAGTGTTTTCTGATTAACTAAATATGCCAGAATGACACTGGTGCCCCTATCCCCACCCAATATGATGCAGTTGAAGAGCAATGTTCACCAGATAGGTTGTACACTGCTATAGCCTGGTTTTTCATTCATGCATGATCTGAAGATACATGTTGCTGTTATAAATGTCTTTAATAATTCTGATTTGATTTCAGGGTAAAGATCAGAGAAGTATGGATATTGACACAGCTAAAGCCATGCTGACAATAGTTCTAGGAAGGCATTGGTCATTATTTGGAGCCTTTCATCAGTTTTTGGATGTAAGTCTGTTCCTCTTTCTTGAAAATGTCCTTCAGCCTCGAATTATATTTGTCGGTTGACAACTTAGCAGAGAAATTTATGCTGAAATTACACTCATTCATTTGAATTATATCAGTGTATCTGTCAGTTTGAATCATAGAAGATTTATTTATTTTGCAAAACTATGTAACTATGTACTTGTTTCATTTGTTAACATATGTGAAATAAACTTAATGACAATCATACCTATACACAAATACATTAACTTTGTATTAATTTAGCAGTCGTTACTTAATACGGGGGGAGTCCCAAGTGGCAGAGTGGTCTAAAGCACTGACTGTTACAGTTCATGCCATCTCACCTCTGTCTGCATGGGTTCGAGTCTCGGATTCAGCCAGTGTGGGTATGTGAGAAAGCTTGCCAGTAGTTTCTCGTGGGTCAGTGTTTTTTTCAGGGTTTTCCCGGGTTCTTCCTCCACCATTTATACTGGCCACCATGTATAGCCTATCTTGTGCTGAAAAATGGCGTTAAACCCTACAACAACAACAACTTAATACAGAGGGCAATATCACCGACTCCTAGAGGGATAGGTCCAACAAGACCATCTCATTTATGTATCACTTGTCTGCCAGAGATTTTTTCTGGCCTGTTTTGGGGCCAAAATTCAGTCCCATTCACAGTGCCAAAGACTGTCTATTTTTCAGAGTTTTAAAGTGTAAAATATTCATAATCTGAACTTAAAAAATAGATTATGTGGCCTTTACTATATTGACTTTCAGAGAGTAATTACTATATTGACTTTCAGAAAATAATTACTATATTGACTTTCAGAGTGTAATTACTATATTGACTTTCAGAGGGTAATTACTATAAGGAATTTCAGAGGGTAATTACTATAATGAATGAAGCAAGGGATCTTAATAGTTTGTGTAAACTAGGTTCAGGAATCTTTGTTTAAAAGAAAAATTCTGAATTTCCCAAACTTGATACACATGAAGGGGCCAGCAAATGCTGGAAATTATTCAACTCATTTCATAAATTCATTATTAAATCATTACCCATTTGAGATCATACATTCACACACCTACACACACATATCTTATTATTATTCTTATTATTTCGCTTATTATTTTGCAGCAATCTAAATATAAAGTCATAAACAAAGATCAGTGGTGTAATATATTGGAGTTCAGCAGGACAGTATATCCAGATTTGTCCAATTATGATGAAGATGGTGCTTGTAAGTCTGGCTTTTCCCTTTCTCGTTCTTATTTTCCTAACATCATTAATATTAACACATTCAGATAGTGGATGCTTGTTCCATTTTTTCTGTAAAATGAGAAAGTAAAAAAAAAAATCTGAAATATAAAGATAACTTTGTAAAGATTTACACAGATTTCACACTGAATGCTTTAGTCAGTTAAAGTGTTCCCGACAGATGAAGTAATACTTTTATAGTGGCCATTGGAAAAAAAGTTTAGTTAATGACAATTACAGTTGGGGCAGGCAAGCTTTGTCTCAGCACCCAAAATTGGTATCAGAAGAGATAGTTTGGCTGATTAGGCATTAAGATTGCATAGGAAGATTTAATTATTATGCAGCAAATGGTCCCAAATAAGAATGGTTGGCTTCAAAATGATTAAAATGGGAAAGAAGATTTTATTTCAGCTGTTCAGTAAGTTAAAAAAAAACATAAAATCACTGATGGAGAGGTGCTGTTATTCCAGTTGTTATTAATAGAATTCTTATATCGAATAAGAAAACATGATCAAAATTTCACAATAATTTAGTAACAATGAGAAGTACTGCTAAGAATTTTTTTCAAAGGAATTTAAATGTTCAGAATTTTTATGATACAGTAAGCAGTAATAAGTTCATGATAAATAATGGAATCATAGATATGGCATAGCTGCCAACCTCACATTTCTGGCGCGAATTTCACGACTCTCTACAGAAATTCATGGATTCACGCTGCATGCAAAAAAAACTCACAAATTCCCCAATTCTCAATTATTTTCAATTTTCTCATTAAGTGCTAGTCATGATATCGGCAGTTGCTGAAACAATCCGGTACTGCAAATCTCAATATTAATAGAACTATAACCAGTTGGCACAGTTGGCCCAGTAGCAAGCATTTTAGCATATTTTAATCTATATGTATAAGATTAGTTTTGCAAATGCTTCTGAAAGAAATGGATCTAGCCAGAATTTTTCTCTGCACATGCACCGCCAACACTGATCTGAATTACCGTTCGACATCAAATCTTGAAAACGTCTTCACCACCAAGAAAAAAGAAATGTATTGCACAAAAAGTGAAGTTTAGTTTGGAATATACCAAATATTGGCCGTGCATTCAGCCATCAAATACCAATATACATCATGCTTTTTGCACACAGTGTGCCACAAATTTTAGCATTGGGCATGGTGGCAGAGACGATGTGAGGAAGCACATTGGTAGCTAAAACCACATAGAGGTTGTGAAACTACATGAAGACAGCTTTTTTGAGTGTTGGAATTTTTCAGATTGAAAGATTAGCATATATTATAATTGCTTTAGTTCACAGTTTCCTTACATGCACCAACACCACTAATCATTCACCATTCGACATTTCATCTTCTAGATTAATACCATTTGTAATTAAGCTACACTGCAGTTAAAATGACACCTCCAAGGAAAATGATTTGTATTTCACAATAAGTGAAGTATAGATTGGAGTACACCAAAATTTGGCCTAGTATTCAGCCGTCAAACATCGATGTACATTATGCTTTTCGCACAGTAGTGGGCTGCAAATTTTACAGTTGGGAATGTGCATAGGAGCTGGTATTGTTGCTTACAATTTACCTATCATACATGTACCATGTAGTAATATTATTATATAGTACATGTATGACAGATAAATTGTAAGCAACGATACGAGCCTCCGTGGGCATATGGCAGAACGATGTGAAAGAGCACACTGCTATAGCACCCCAGCAGATTTCATTTTTGGAGTACTTCAAGCCACCTACTCAAGTCCTGCATGCTACCAATGCTGAAGCATTGTTTTTGAGCTTTCTTGTTGAACATAACCTGTCTTTCTCAGTTGGAGATCAGCAACAGTGACAGTGAAAGATTATTTCCAGTTGTGAGGAAAAATAAGACAAACTTTAGTGCCTTCTGAGTGCTGAAAATTTGCAACAATTTTAGTCCAAGATTAACCAGCAGGCAGGAAGCTTGAACTGTTTTGAAAACAAATATATGATAGCCTGATTGAGGAAGTTCAAGACTGCCACAGCATCATATCTCGACAAATAGCATATAGTTTGTGTATATCAGTAAATTTTGGCTGCAAATAAAGTAGTACATGTAATCAGTGTAAATAATATGTTTTAGTTTTATTTTGGGATTTTCATATAATGCAGAACTGACCATTGAAGTGGGTGGAGTTAGTGTCATGATATAATTTTTCACTAATTGTGCTCAAAATTCACTAATTTTTATGCATCTTTTCACTAATTGCAAGTCTGAAGGGTTGGCAGCTCTGGTATGGTGCCCTGAATGTAGGAAGGCCCATAAATATGATCTATGAAGCTTTTAGGGACCCTTTTGTTGGAAAGCTGGAGAAAATGCTGACAATTCCTGTGGAGGTCATTAAAGTACTGATGTAAATAGGAACAATGATGTTACAGTATTAATTTGAAGCTGACAGTCATGTAGCCAATGTCCAGTACAAACAAATCTTCCTATTTTCTGTACAGAAACAATAGTCAGTGTTTTGATAAATTATAGTTGGAAGGAATTAGAGGTTGTTTATTCAAAGAAATCACGTCCAGATTAGAAATGACAAAACTGTCTTGTTTTCCAAATGCAGATTCCTATAAAGAGTGAACCCCCATTAATCCAGACATTATTGTTCTCGCTACATTTGTACAGATGCACAAGGAATCTACATCAACTAGTCATTTTAAAGAATAATAAAGGAGATCTGTTCCCAGGAATATGAATTATTATCTTTCAGGGCCAGTCCTTTTAGATGAATTTGTAGAATGGCTAAAGGAACAAAGAACTATGTCCAGCTAATGGTTTTAATTCCAGTCTTTCACATGTTGCCACAGAAAACGGTGCCAGTAGGAAGTGAATATACTACAGATGGAGAGGAAATTGAGTGAAAGAAAGTATGGAGCAAGAGATAAATGACTTGAAGAAAGATGATTGGAATATGTTGAATGTATAATTTTTTGGATATGAGAGAAAATGTAATATATTGTAAATAACAGCAGGCATCCAGTATACTAGATGTATAGCCTTACCTCTTTGGTCCAATTGCAGCACTTACAGAATACTTAAAAACTGTAACCAGTCATGTTTAGAGAATTCCTGTTCCTGGTTCCCTGTTTGTTTGTTTGTTTGTTTAGTCTTACATATACATGTCTTAGCAGTTAGGAATACATAGGTATCACTTTTATGTCAACATCAATGTTGTCATTGTCAGCATCAATGTTGTCATTGTCAACATCAATGTTGTCATTGTCAACATCAGTGTTGTCATTGTTAGCATAATAAAACTTCTGTGTTTTGTGGTTATGTTTTTTGAAGATGATCTTACAAGGATCTTTTGTGAGTACTAATGTTTAAAAAAATATGGAACAAGTGAAATAATTTTTATCTTTTGCAAACTTTGGCAGTTATTTTAACAGTGTCATAAATTTCATTTGCATTGAGCACATGTAAGATTCTGTTAATATTGGGACAGAAAATAATGATTTTCTTTCATGCAACTACAGAATACCATAGTGAATTACTCTGAAAACAGAAAAGCATAGTGAAATTACTTTGAATTACACAGAAAAGCATAGTGACATTACTTTGAATTACACAGAAAAGCATAGTGAAATTACTTTGAATTACACAGAAAAGCATAGTGAACTTACTTTGTTTTACACAGAATAACATATTTGAATTACACAGAAAAGCATAGTGACATTACTTTGAATTTGAATAACAGTGAAATTGCTTTAAATTACACAGAACAGCATAGTGAAATTACATTGAATTAAAACAATACCATAGTTAAATTACTTTGAATTACAGAGAACAGCATAGTGAAATTACTTAGAATTACACTATGTTGGCTTGATCACTATGCTTTGCCATGCATGACATCATTTGCATTGCCATGCAGTATTACTATACATGTTAAATATAGTAAAGTGATGGATATTTGAAACTAAATAGCATGGCAGAACAAAGTGTTTCCTGAAAACTCTTTTGGAATTTTCTGTCTGATTCAAATTCTGTCTTCCAGCTCTTACATGGGTACATTTCCATTATACCCATATGTGAATAACAGATTTTAAATCTTAGTAACTTGGTTTTTCTGTTTCACATTTCTAGTGTTAGTTTTCATTGTAGTAAAAAAAATAAGTTTCAAACTTACTTGCACATTGTCAGAGAATAAAGCAAAAACTTTGAAAAGATGTCTTTTAATTTAGCTCACCTAGCAGTAAGGTTGTTAAGGGAGCATATGGTATGGTTCTTCATCATGCATCTCACATTCACAGTTGTTATTAACAACAACTTTCTGAAAATTTGTACCTAATTTGCAACAAACATTTTGGCATCAAGGTGTATTTTCAGTCAGTGCTGAGCCATAATCTAATATGGCCACCATTATTAAAAATGGGAACAACAAATTTAAATAACTTATAAAATAATTGCTTAATAAAATTTGAGCAAGACCTTTAAAGTTTGTACAAATGATCCTTATCCCCCACTATACTAAAATAGAAAACTATAAATAATTTCTCAAGAACTGCAAAGTGGAATTTGACAAAATTTTAAAGTAAACATACTGGTCTAAAGGTTTCAAAATGTTTTTTAAATTATGCTGAACCATATTCAAACATGACCACAGTTACTAAAAACATCGAAAGCTTTAAACAACTTATCAAAAATCGCTTAATAGAACTTGACCAGATTTTGAATGAAAGCCTCCAGGCATGCAGTACATTTAGGATCAATATAGATGACATTACAAAAAAGATAAAACTTTAATCCTCTTCTCTCAAAATCTATGGAGCAGGATTTGATTACCACCCTGACATGAAAGACTTTTAGATTTTACAATGATGCTGATCCTTCATCAAATATAGCAACCTTTACTTAAAACAGTGTTTTAACAGCAACTTTTCAAGGACTGATCAGCAGAATTTAGTCAAATTGACAGAAAGGACTTTTAGATTCATACAAATGATGCCAATCCACCATCATAAAAGTTCACCATTACATACAAAAGAGGGAAAAAAATTTGTTCTCAGAAAATTATTGCTCAGCAGAATAAAAAAAAAACAACAATTTAGCAGATTTGCCTCAAAAAAGCAACTTGTCAGAGTTTTGCAGCTTTGACAAAAATCGTGGCACGCAGGCTTTTAGTATTAAAGAGACGATACTGACGTACCATCAGGCATGGATAAAGATACAAAAGATAGAGAAACCTTAAAACAGTTGTTTTCTTAATATATTCATTCAGAAGCTATGGAAATTGTTTTAGAGACCATCCTGCTGAACTCAATTTCTTGGCCACCTGCTGTTCTATTTAGCTGTTAGCAGCAGACCTGCCAACTCTTACGATTTTGCCATAAGTCTTACGAAAATTACCCTTAAAATACGGACTTGTGGCATACAAGCAATAACTACAGAAAAATGATCATTGCTGAAAGATCCAGATAATTGGTTCATCTGTGTTTGATATGGATCTGGGTTTCATATTAGTTGCTAAATTTATTCAGGGAACCAGACCAACTTTACAGCAGCACCCCAGACGTTTAAAACTGCTCCTATTTGTTCATGCAATGCGTCTGCATGATCAAACTGTTGATTATAGAATTTTTTAAAAATGTCGTCCAGTAAGCGATGCATGTTTAAGACAAAAGGGAAAATAAGCTTCTAAAAAAGTGTTAATAATCAACACAGAAGAATAGAAAGGAGTATTCAGATTCTTGTGAATAAAAGCTGGAAAGGACACAATTACGTTTATTGGACATCACGTGCCAGTTTGAGTATGTCTCTTGGCGGGAGATATGATTGCCGTCGTGATGTGAAATGGAAAAAGAATTTCCAAGAATTACGTCCAATTGAGAGATAACAACAAGCCATTGAGTCGCATAGGGTTTGGAACTAAAGTTTTTGCAACTGTACTAGTGGTAAATAAAGTCTACATGTACTTTATAAACTTTTCAGTTGAACATAATGTTTATCGTCGCTGCATCAAACTTTTATTTACATTTTCCAGCTTTACAATAGCAGTTATTGATATTTTGTTACACCTTACTGAAAACTGGTCAATCTTACAGAGAAAAGTCAACTGTCTTACTGAGAAGGGCTGGTCAGGGTTGGCAGGTCTGTAGCAGATGTCAGCCAGATAAGCGAATTCCAGCCTACCTACTTTGTCCTCTTGTAATTTTAAGTGAAAAACACATTTCCAGCAGATTTATTTCCATGTAAATTTTATGTGATCGTAGTTTTTCCCCCATTTTGCTAATATTGTGAAGAGAAGTTACCATGTTCTTCAAAACATTTTATTTCTTCTTTTTTTTTTGGAGGAGATAAACATTTTTCTGTAATACTGATCAAAAGGCTGCAGAGAGACCTAGAAAAAGGCCTTTTATGAGCTTTTTTAATTGGAAGGCTGCAGAAAGACCTAGAGAAAGGCCTTTTATGAGCTTTTTTAATTGGAAGGCTGCAGAAAGACCAAGAGAAAGGCTTTTTTATGAGCTTTTTTATTGTTATTATGAATGCTCTGCATGTTGTCTTTAGCAAAGTTATGCTCAAGATTTATCTACACTGTTTTACCTATCAGTACATGTTCAGTTGTGCTTCTAATTATATAATGTGCATTTTACTAATTTGTCAGTGTTTATAAATACAGTTAGCTTCCCATATGGCAACAGCCATTATCACATATAAGTACCTTTTCATTCCCCAACACAATGAAACATCATTTCCATCTCCTGTATATAATGAGATCTGTATTTAACTAAATTGTCATGTCCCCGGGCCTTTTGTTATTTACAGTTTACTATGTTTTCCTTGTAATTTATGGATTAGAATTGCTTTGGGCATTTAACAGAGAGATTCTAGTCAAAGCACATGCAAAGTTTAAGGAAATCTGTATGCAAGAAAATGATAAACAATACATCTGATAGAACATTTTAATTTGTCCATTATCAGCAGTTCATTAATTCAATATTAGGGACATACTAGGAGAACAGATCAGTCTTCCACAAACAAAAGATGATAAAGAGCAAACAGTAATGATTACCATTTAATTGGTTCCACCACCGAGGATTTAGCAAGGTGTAGTCACATTTACACAGTAGCTTTTTGTTTATATTAAAATTTAATGGACTGTATTCATACCTAAGATGATTCAGGATTTTGTACTGTGGTCTCTCAGGACAGTTAGTCTTGCAATGGAGGTCATTCCCCAATATAACATATTAGTTTGTGCATTGAGTAACACTGAGGAAGTAAAAGGTTTGACAAACTAGATGTGCTTCACTGTCAGTGCACAGAGTGGTTTGTCTCGATTCAAACCCCAAAATTGTGTATGAGGATTCAAGCTACATCCTAAACAGCTCACCTACAAAGTATAGACGAAACATAAGGGTTGCTTTTATGACAAGAATTGGTATTTAATATTAGCTTTTAGGTGTTGCATCAGGTTTATTTCTTCTCCAGTATTAGCACATGTGCAGTCACAAAACTTGGTTGATGCATACGATGTATACGATAAGTTGAATTCATCTGCACAGTCACTGCATAAGGCACTGTCAGATCTCTATGCAGCTTGTTTGGAGACCCTGATCTTCTGCTGCAACAGCAGATCCATATTTTGTTGTTTGCAGTTGGACCCAACTTATAAGCAAGTATGTATGGTACTTCCTTAAAAGTACTCACAGAGTTAGAACTGTGATTAACTTTTTATTCTCCTGTGACTACGTTATTATATATGGCTACACTTTTTGATGCTGTTCTGTGCACCATCTTAAGACCTGATGGTGTTCTGTGCACCATCTTAAGACCTGATGCTGTTCTGTGCACCATCTTAAGACCTGATGCTGTTCTGTGCACCATCTTAAGACCTGATGGTTAGATTCATCCATAGAATAGCTACTAATAAATGAATTTTAAAGGAATGTACTTGTGTTCCAGTGATCATTTTAACTGTTTGCATAGATATTAAGTTTCCTGGACATGCACAAGATTTAGTTCTAGTTGAGACATTTAGAGACAAAGTGCAAATGGCTACATATGGTAACTTCATATACATGCTATTTTTGGGAAGAACCTTCAAGGAGATTTTCTCTTCATTTATTGGAAAATTTCTGATACACTTCCAAACAGTAAAAAGGATACTGCTTTATTAGGTTTTTCAGGGTTTTCATGTATTTTTTTCACACCTTTTGGACAGTTGTGTTTAGTCTGAATCATAAAGTCTACCTGATGATCAAGGCATGTATCACATTTATGAATATTAAATTTTCATGTACACGGTTTGTGCTGGAACTTGGATCATGCAGTTGGTCAGCCTGTAAGTCAAAGCATTCTCCATTAATCTTTTAATTCATCATCATGACATTAGTAGGGCGTAGGGCATATAGTGTCACCTTTGTCCTTCCACCTGTATATCCATATTACCTTGATTGTGATAAGAAAGATGACTGATTGTAAAAGCATTTTCTCTTTATTGCATCACATTTGGGAGATAGAGTAATAATTACTTTCAAGAGACTTCATGTTTTTTCACATTTCGATCTCTTGAAGAAAAAAAAAATCAATTTTCAGACATTGATTTTTCAAATACTGTAAGAAATATTTCTAAATATGTTCTATTATAAAGCTATGCAGAAGTTAGTAAACTCTGTCAGTGATTCTTTTTATATGTGGCATTAGTTTGAAATTATAATTATTTGAATTTTAGCCACATTATGTTAACATTCTGTCACTTTACTACATATGTGTAGAAATGGCTTAACTATATGCTCAGATAAGTTTCATTGTAGATTAGTGAAGGACAAATTGTTGCTTTGTGCCATAGTAAGGTATTCATTAAAGTTTGAGTTTTGATTTTAATATATAGTAACATACTGGTAGATCTTCTATAGCCCTTTATCCATGTTGTCAGTTTCTCAGCCATTTTCATCTCATAACTTAAAATTTAAATATCTTAGTCAGAGGAAAATAAGAAAGTTGTCTGTTTCAGGTTCTATTGAGCTTCATTTTTGCAACAGTTAGAAGTTGACCAGTGTTGATATGCTTCAGTGAAAATTGATGAAATTCAATTGTAGCTTAGAAATTTTTTATTCATAAATTGAATGTGCTCTGTGCCTTGGCTACGCTCAAGGAAACTTCTTTGTGTATCTTTTGTTTGTCAGTGCAGTTTAGTACTTTGTCAAAGATGATAATAATGTTAAATTCTTTATTTTGCTGGGTTAAATGCTTTAACATGAAATTAGCCTTGGCTTAAAGACATGGTTGTGCTTTTATTTCTGTGTAATGTATTTTAGTCGGTGTGAAAGCAGTAAGTAGTTCTTACCTCGGGTTCTGTTTCACCATTGCAAGGTATTGCCAGTAACTCCAACAAGTTGAACATTCAAGCATGGCTAAGAAATCAGGATCATTTCTTCTGCCAATCAACCATCAGAGTGCAAATACTTTATATGGAAATATATAATGCATTAGTTTTTCACTTGCAGGAATAATTGGTTTTGCATTTTCAGTACAGATTCAAAGGACTGGAAGTAATCGTGTGTATTCATTTAACTGGGATTAGAATTATCCATTTGATCAGTTTGGGAAAGACCTTGTCATTTAAAAACCCACCCATCATAGATAAAGTCATAATTTAATTTGCTGTATACATGTACTTGTAGATTAACCCTTACCAGGATGTAAACATTAGAGAGAGAAGAGTGTTATGCTAAGCATTTGCCTTTGTTGCGAGATACTTGATAACTTGGAATGCCAGTCAATAAGATATTTGAGAAGCATTAGAATATTACACTTATACTATAACTATATATTGGCCATAGTTTTTTTTATGAAGAATTTTACTTGTTTGTTAAAGGTCCATCAAAGGCACTTAAAATTCAGTAGTATTTTACAGTTGTCTTCCACTTACGAGGCTTTCTCATCAGAGATGTAAAGGTGGCTCAATAAGAGAGATGGTGATAGGGAAAACTTGTGAAAGAGAAATACCTTGGTATTGTAATGTCGGCCAGTCATAAAGGGGTGAAATTTGCTTGGAATGGGCAGTATGAGATGGTTACTCATGTAGTTATATTTTTGGTTGATAAAGTTGCCAGTAATTCTCAGTATAACTGTCAGTACATGTTCATATATATATATATATATATATATATATATATATATATATGCCATTATAATCAAACAGGTTAGAGAGTTATAATTTATTTCAAACTATTGTTTTATAATTAATTCTGTGACTTGTTGCATATATCTGAGTGGTAATTTCTTTTTGCCTTGCAAGTGAACTCTTGTGCATCACTAGCCCTTGCCTCCAGTCTTTTTCAGTTCTTTCTGGAGGGAATAAACACATCACCAGATGGGATAGCATGCTGGTAACTGCACAGTAAGTGCAGTTACTCATGGCAGGGGTTTGATTCCTACCTGGAACCTGTTAGATTGTATTGATGTCATTCTGTAGAAATTTATTTCATATACTAATATATCCAAACTTATAATATGGAGTCCATAGATAAGCACTGTACTATGGTATTTAAGTGTCTGTGTATATTTCCTTGTAGACTGTTTTGGCAATGAACCTTAGCAAACATATGTAGTCTGTATGACATACTGTCAGTGCAAGCTATGGAGTGTATGCTGTAACGATTGTAAATATTTGCTTGTATAGTTATTTGCATGTTTTACCTCATTAGGTATGTAATCACTCAAAGTGTTCATGTTTGATTTAAATTTTCATTTCTAGGAATCACAAGTCTAAATGAATTTTCAGCATTACCCATTAACAGTTCTCTTTCCCTAGATTAATGAAAATTATGTGTTTCACTTGATCTGGCATAATGTCATCATCATCATCATTATTTATTATTATTATCATTATTATTATTATTATTATTCATTGATGACTTTCCTTGTAATAAAGACAGAAAAAAAGTGTTTTGCCATGGATTTTTTTTTTCAATATTGGTATTTTTCATTGCATTCATTTGTTAAAGTCCCTATTACTCTAGAAAGCAAGAAATACAAATCTGTCTAAAGATATTTTGATCCTTATACATTATTAGTACATTTTTCCTTTGAATATTGAAACTTACAAGTGCATGTTTCTTATTATATTGCATGTATCATCATCATCATCATCGTCATCATTATTATAATTATAATTATTATTATTATTATTGATAATCTTTCTTTTAAAAAATAAAGTATGTGCCATTGAATTTTGTCCAGTAATGGTTTAAATGTTGGTATTTTTCCTTGCATTCATTTGTTATAGTCCCATTGCCTTATGTCACAGTATCAGCTAGAACACCTTGTACAGGTCTCACTTTCATACAACTGGACAGCTTGAGTACCTACTAAACACAAAATGTTGTCCAGTTGTCCATCAGTGAAATTTCTGTCAGATCCTATTTAGGGTCAGTATCTCACTGTTATGCACACAGATGACAAATTTTTTTTTTTAATCTTAGCTTATTCCACCCTTTCATATCAGTACTCTTCTACTTTATCTTAGACAAGGTCAGGGTCAGTTGAAAATCTTGGTTAAGTTTTCTTTATGGTCATAGGTAGTCAAATGACAAGTCCAAAGAGCAAGTGCATGAGATTTGTTTCAAGCGTAGGAGATATGACATCCAGTGCAGAAAATGTTTAATCAGCATATCCCCAATACAGCAAGGTATACAGGAATCATCATATTCATATTTCAATCCCTCAGTCCATCCAGTATGTGATCTTGTGAATACATCTAGTCATCCAGTCTTTGATGGATTGCTATGAATTTAATAAATACTATGGCCATCACCTTAAGTTTTACATACAAATCACTGTGACTCAGCAATTTTATTCAAGTTATTGCCTGTTTGTCTTGCAGCTAGATGTAGTTGATGACACCATCTTCTGAATATTGCTGGTCTCACATTTTTCAACTGATTGCCATGAAACTTGGGATGTGTACATTAGCAAGTCCTGTCCAAAAGTCAGTAAGCACTTTGTGATTCCAATGAATGAGTTAAAATAAAAAAATCCTCTCAAATTATAACTGAACACAACCAACAAAAGACAGTTCCACTAGACAGATGTTAAAATAGGAATGCAATAGTTATGTTTACTTCAAACTTATATACAGACTGTCACCAGATTTTGACACAACAAAAAGTTATGGACCTAGGGTCTTTGGAATTTTCCATCAAATCCATAAACAAGGTCAGGTCTGTTTAATTAAATTTTAGCAAACTACCTGACAGTGATCAGGTAGACCATTGTCTTTCCATGGGGATAACCAATGACCTGAATTCAAATTCAGGTAAACATGTTTACAGATACTATCGGAAAGTATTAATCTACAATCACAGAAAAAGTTAGCTATGTGATATGTTGCTTACGAATGACCCTTTCAATCTACAGTCATGGAATAAAGTTAAAAACGCAATATAGGTATACATAAGACAATATCCTTTTTCAAAATTCACACTGGCACAAGTATCCACCATCATTTACTGAGACATCTTTAACTTGATTTGCAACAAACAATCTCATATAAGTACATAATCTGCATGCCCATGAAAAGGTGATATGTAACTATAGATAATATAAATCGTACAATGGATATGTATTTCTCATTTAGTTGTATAATTTTTTTAATATGTTCCAGATTACTTATCCAAAGTTCCCTTTAACAATTATTTTTTGTTCCGTATACTAGTGTTTAAATTAAAGTGCATCATACTTTAATGTGTGTATGTATGGCAGTCAACCTTTTTAATTAATTTAGTACAATAGAAGACTTTCACATTCAGTGCATATGGTCCTTCAAGTGACACAAAATCCAGCACAGTTTTAGTTGAGGGGGCAAACCTATCCACTACCCATAGACCATCAAGAAATTGTTAGTGAAAAAAGACGATGACATCCGTAATGTCCTCCATTTGAATTATAAATAATTGGTACTTAATGTAAAAGGTATAATATTATATGTAGATCCTTAATTTATCACAGTAAGCAAGTTTTGATTTACCAACAGTATCTTTAAACAAGACAGCTATTTATTGAATCTTGAAAGATCCAACTTAAATATGTTAAGAACACACAAGAATAACATAAACACCAGATGTAGCATAAGTAACAATAAAGGCTTATCTCCAAATCCTCTAATTAGGGGAGATTGTTAGCATTATTGAAAGTTTATGTTATGTGAAGTTTGACGACAATCAGCAGTGAAGAAAATTATTGCTTGATCCAATGTTGTTTTTAATAAACACTATAAAATCCCCATTCAGATGTTACTGTATTTCCTTTTTTTAATTTCATTACTGTTAAAATGTCCTTTTTCAAATGAAGTGTAATTTTGTGAATAAAACAAGTTTTTTATTTGATGTGATAAACTTAAAAGCCTTGTAATTATTCTTTTGTGTAAATCCACACATTTATATTTATCTCTCATGCAGTGATTTATTTTTTCATTCATTCATTCATTTTTGCATCTGCTCTTTGACTTGCCCACTCATCTGAATCTTGATGCATTTTGGAAGTATAAACTAGCATGTGAAATTAAAGACTGAATTACTTAGAATTAATTACGCAGTCTAAATTATAATTTTTTTCGCACAAAATGGTAAAAGTCTTGTGCCACAAGACCAATGAAATAGTAGTGATGATAATGAAAGCAGCGTTTGTTGCATAAATGGTCAAAGATTTTTTTACTTTCCGTGTATGATGAACAGGAAAAGTCATTTACCTCAGTTTATTAAAACTGAAAGTGAAGCAAGCAAAATTTTATTTTTTTTAAACTGATCAAGTAAATTAATCATTTTGGTCACAAAGTAGTAATTTAAAAACAATTTCTTTACAGGTACTTGAACCATTGTACTTGTCTCCATTTGTTTGCAAATTTACTTGCTAAATGAAAAAAGTCTTTATATCAAACAGTTAATCATTCATGTATTCATTGTTCAATTCATGTATTGTTCATTTCATGTATTCATTCATTTATTCATTATTCATTTTATTCATTATTCAGTTCATTTATTCATTATTCAATTCATGTATTCATTCATTTTTTTCACTCTGTGGGATTCACTGGACAGTGCCCTCCCCCAGTGCAATTAATGCATTTTTTTGTCTTCTCATGTGAAGAATAATCAGTTGAAAGACATTATACTTTTCAGTTTTTAACCTTGGTGTTCTAAAACAACTGTAGGTGTTATGAACTAACCAGTTTATTTGCATAAAGCTGTTTGAAGAAGATTATGATGCAGATCTCACATGGTTTTTATAGTACTAAATTTCTTTTGAAGTTTTTTAAGCGATTTTGCTATCATAGATGTCAAATGGAATGTCATTAATATAGATTCATGGGTATATAGTACAAGGTAGGATATATTATACCTAAGCTTTGACTAACAGTAAGAGTGAAAACAAGTATTACACATGCATTTCTGAAACTTATGATTTGAAGGAAAAAATTGTAACCTCATATTGGAGCCTTTTTTATGGGTAATGCATTAAATACATCATTAAATTCACAAAATGACTAAAAGAATTAAAAAAAACCGAGAAATACAGTCTCCCTAGCATGATGTTTACCAGTTTTTGTGAATGCCGTCCATTCATATCTGTTCTACCGCTACCCTGGTACTAGAGTGGCCAAGTGTTCTAAGGTGTTTGTCTTTAAAGATTGCTGACATCTCATCTCTGTCCGCATGGGTTAAAGTTTTTGGCTCAGCCAGAGTGGGTACAGGAGAAAGCTTGCCAGTAGCTTCTCATGGGTTGGTAGTCTTTCCCAGGGTCTTCCTTCACCAACTGTACTGGTCACCAACAATTGCCTATCATGTGCTGAATATGGCATGAAACCCATGGCAACAACAGTAACCATTATCCTCAGTGTAATATTAAAATCATTTATAAAGTTCTGGTTAAAGCTTTATGCTGTATATATTAAAAGGTCCCAAACCCTGAGATGGGTAGCTATAATACTTGGACAGTAAACCAGAACGTTTAGCAGTGAAATATTAATGCATCCCTTCCCTTCTTGGACAGAAATTTAGTACTATAAAAACCATAAGAGATCAGCATCAAAATCTTCTACACTCAGGTCAAGGCCTTTTGAAAATGAAAATATATATATATCAAGCAGGAGAGAAAGCAAAAGATGTATTATTACTTTAAATTTATTGTTTACCTTTATAGAGCAAGCAAAAACTGTATAATTACATGGTGTTTATTGTTTAACTTCATAGAGCAAGCATATGACGTATTATTACTTGGTGTTTATTATTTATCTTCATAGAGCAAGCAAGAGACACCATTACTTTATATTTTCATAGAGCAAGCAAAAGACATATTATTACTTGGTGTTTATTGCTTATCTTCATAGAACAATCAAAAGACATTACTTGGTGTTTATTGTTTATGTTCATAAGATATGCAAAAGACACCATTACTTAGTGTTTATTGTTTACATTCATAGGGTGTGCATGTGTTAAAGAAAATAGGTTATATGAGCAATTACAAGAACTTTGAAATTGCAGCAGACTTAAGATATGTAGAAAATCTTAAAATATAGTAGTAGTGATAAAAAGATGGTTTACAGGTTAGTCTTCCATTATATAGAAATAAATTGCCAGTTTTAATTTGATAGTCTTCCCATTAAAACTCAACAAAACTTTTCTCTTTGCATTGTTTGGAATCTGACATGCAGGTTTTGATTAACTTTGAGATGCTGCAGTTTTATAAATGTTTCATCTATCTAATGTGTAATGTTGTCTTACATTTGGCCATTACATGTGATTAATGTGTAGTGTTGTATTACATTTGGCCATTACATGTGATTATTGTGTAATGTTGTATTAACATTTGGCCATCATATGTAATTAATGTGTAATGTTGTATCACATTTGGCCATTACATGTAATTAATGTATAATGTATTACATTTAGCCATTACATGTAATTATTTCATTCTTGTGAAGCATGGCACATCAAATGAGTACCTCGTATGCTGCATGTACTCATATAAAAGTTGAATCCAACTGCTAACTGTATAGATCCAGATCTGCCATCATATAATGCACTATACCATATGTACTCGTATAAAAGTTGAATCCAACTGCTAACTGTATAGATCCTGATCTGTCATTTTATAAAGCACTATACAGTATGTACTCATATACAAGTTGAATCCAGCTGCTAACTTTAAAGATCCAGATTTGCCTCATATAATGCACTATACCATATGTACTCATACACAAGTTGATCCAACTGACAACTATAGATCCAGATCTGTCTCATGCAAGACACTATACCATATGTACTCGTATATAATTAGGATCCAACTGCAAACTATAGATCCAGATCTGCCATCATATAATGCAGATCTTGGTACATGCCAATTGTTAAAACTAATTATTAGAGGATATAACATAGACCCAGATCTGCCAGCATGATAGATCATAGTCTGTGTTGTTTGCTGCTGGGTCCAACTTGTACACCAGTATATATGGCAGATACTTATTTGCATGTATTGACTTGTATGCCAATATATATGGCAGATACTTATTTGCATGTATTGACTTGTACACCAGTATATATGGTAGATACTTATTTGCATATATCAAACGGTTTTTCCTAATTGTTGTATCTATGCATGAATCTTTCTTTTGATATCAATCATTTCTTTCATCATAAACTTTAGATCATGCAGTAAATATCCATAGAAGGATTATATTAATACTTTAGGCTGTATTAAGCAAGAAGCTATGTAGATAAAAGCACAAGAATTCAGCTATCCTAAATAAACTTGATAGCAAAACTGAAAATGAAATATACAATTGAAAATAAGAACCATAATACCTAGTCTTCACACAAATGTTCTGTTTTTGTCAATGCTTGAAGGAGATGCAACAGCTTGGAGGAACATGCTCAGTGTTCAGCTATAGGATTTCTTTAACATGTAAATATTATGAATTTTTAGACTGACAGACCATACTTGGGCACAATCAGATTTTGCTCTAATTAAATTGCGTTATAAGATGGTATTTAAATGGTTGCTATGACAACAATGCCTGTTATATACTTTATAAACAGTCCCATTAGTTTAATGTTGTTGCCACTGGTCAGTAACTAACAGTAGCCACTGCTGCTTTATATGGTAAATATGTCCTCATTAGATGAACTACTTCCTTATATGGTAAATATGTCCTCATTAGCTGAACTACTTCCTTATATGGTAACTATGTCCTCATTAGATGAACTGCTTCCTTATATGGTAAATGTGTCCTCATTAGATGAACTAGTCTTGGCTAATTACTGATAAGCTTGATTTTAAGTTTATAAAAAGGTTATTGAGTATGAACAATGTTGGGTCTTTGTTCATGTTGCATAGAATGAACTTGCAAACTTGCGCATCTTGCATCACATGACCTCGGGTCCAATATTTTTCAATATGTTGTTTATTAACAGATTAACACATATTGTTTAGGACTTAGCATTTTAATTGCCAATGGACTGTGCATTATAATTATCTGTGAACTAAAATTATCTATTGACTGAATTGTAATTATCTTTGTCAGTTTTGTATGATTTTTTTTATGAATGTAGGAAACTGACATTGTATAGGTAAACTATGGTAAGTGTACTGATATTTTAATATGTTCAATATTAATGTTAGTTTTTTATGTTTGGTACAGTGCTTGTAGTGACACTGTTTGTTACAACAGATTATGGAGTTTAGTCGTTACAAAATGTATTCTTACCTTAATATATAAGGTTATTTGAACAGTTTATATTATTTAACTCGTGTTACACTAAAATTATCAGCATTCTAAGTGAAGCCTTTCAAAATAATATGTACTAATTAAGAAATGCATGCATATGAAATGTATGGGATATTATAATATAGTGTGCAAGTGTCAGGTATTAGTGAATATGGCTGTTTTGTCTCTTACAGAAAAGTTTGTTTGGATATTGTCTTTATATCCTATTACAGACAATAATTATTAGGTTTATTTGATTTTTATTTTGTAGAACATAATTTTTTTATTAGATCCTAGTCATATAATAAAAGACAGCATTTCTTACGCCTACATATTCATACCCTGTCAGTATAACAATGGTGTGAAATCTTGTGCATATGTGTCTGGGTCAGCTTCCTAGTAAATCAGATATTTTGTTGTAAAATGTAATAGTTTGGGGTCTTGTAGGATTTGATGGCAACAGGATTTAGTATTTGTGCATAAATATGTACGTAAACACTTGTCTATTTCTGTCATCACCCATCAGATGAGAGAACAAAAATGAAACTGTTTGTAGCAGTTACATTGGTGGGAAAAAAATAAATACTTTCTCACAGTTTATTTCAAGGTGGCAAAATGAAATAATGTAATAGAAGAGGAATAAGTAATGCTTTCCTGCAGTTATTTTACTGGGAATTTTAAAACTTTTTTCTTTGCCAATTAATGTTTGACTCTGATGTATTTGGACAGAAGACTGTCCGTCTGTCTTAGGGAGTAGTGGAAAGTTTATCAATGAGAAGTATTTTATGATTTTTATAATTTTGTGGCGAACAGTTAAAGAGCTGATTCTTACCCAACTCCCAGGTATGACAAATTTACAATAGTGTAGTAGATAGTATAATATAGACAGAATGAGAAGCCCAAGGGATGAGTCTAATAAATTTTGTGAAAAACTGGTATGCACTTTTCAACATAAAGACATCTTTCTTAAATAAAACTTGGCTAAACTTTAATAGAAGTTGTGAGTGGCTTATAATCGGGAGAGTTACAGACCTGTTAATTTGCAAACGGCTATTGTTAATGACATTGCATCAATGTTGAGTTAATAAAATTAAGCACTGTCCATAAAAATGGTTTTTATCCCAGTATGTCTGCATACAATCACAAGTATGATTAATGGACTTCAAGGCACTGTTAAATGACACTGCAGCAGTGGAATCACTGACCATGTAATAAAGTTGGTTTTTATCCCAGTATTCCTACCTGTAATCACAAGGATGATTAATGGACGTGAAGGTCACTGCTAAATGACATTGCAGCAATGTAATCACTGACCATGTAATAAAGCAGGTTTTTGTCCCCATGGTGCCTCTTTTCAATCACAAGGGTGAATAATGAGCTTGGAGGGCACAGATGGACCTTAAGGTGTTTAGACATCCCTTTTTTAAATGCAGATTACATATTGCCATTAAAATGGTGTTGGAAAAGCAGCAACGTTTGAGTTTTGCATGACAAATGGTTGTGTATTTGTGAGAGTTTTTAATGTAAGTCTTGCTCATGTTCAAATAAATTATTATAATGAACTAACAAATTTGCTGTTTTGTTTCTTTTCTTTTGGTGCATCCATTGCAATGACATTGATGGGAGAGTCTGCTCGGAGTTAGCTCTCTAGCATAATTACATGAAAATCATGAAACTTAGGCGAATTAAATTAAATCGCTATGTTCCTGTGCATATTCAGTTATCCGGATTCGGGGGGGGGGGGGG